>CACRXK020000051.1:90165-139511 GCA_902702795.2 Paramuricea clavata
CTGTCAATTTCCCGTGCGTAATACAAAATGACTGAAAAACGGCAAACTTCGCAAGGCTATATTATCCGCATTTTACAACATTTCGCAACGAAACTTTGTAATATTACTAATTTTGTGATGCTCTTTCAAGCTGTGATGAAATTTTTGTCTAGATCAAAATTTAGTCTATAATGCAAATGGTCCATTGTGAGTATAATCATTTTCACATCGCTTAGATTTTTCACGTCAGTCGTTTTCAAAAAAGTGCGTCAAAATGGGAATTTGACCTTCGTGAGGAAGGTCATTGCCCCCATCTGCCCTACCAATTAAATTTGAGCTGTGTTTCTTGCAATTTAGCACTTACAATATCTGCAATAAATGCTTATTACCCCACCCCTAATAACTTCATTTCAAAGTTGCTTTTCCTCACAGTTATTTTACTGTTGATGGTACTGAACAACTATTATTTCCATGCATTCCGAATTAACCTGCATATTTACTATTGTATCTTGCTTGACAGGATGGTGGTGTAGATGATCTTGTTATTGCCAATCTAGAAAGAAACGAACTGAAAAATCGAACTGTTGAACTAGAAGAAGAACTGGTTGCAAAGAAATCTGCGTTGAAGGAGATTAGTAAAGAAAACGCTGAGTTGAAAGCCAAGCTAGAAGACATAGCGCGAGCAAGTTCTGACGAAGGACAAGCAAACATAGTACTTGGTTTGAACGAAAGAATTAGCACACTGGAAATAAGTGTGGATGAAAAACAATCCTCATTACATGAACTGCAAAAGGAAAATGGCTATTTAAGAAAAAGAGTAGAAGAATTCCAGGACTTAGACAGGTCTGAGTCTTCTCAAGTTGAAGAACTTCGGGGAAAGTTAACTACAAAACAAGTTACCTTAGACGAACTTAACAAACAGAATGAAGAATTATCTAAGCAAGTGCGTGGTCTTCAGGGTCAAGTTGTTGAACTTAGTAAAATCCCAAAGGATGATATCAGTGCAATAATGGAAAATTTGAAAGTCAAGGAGAACGCAGTACAGCAACTTAGTATGGAGAACGAAAACCAAAGGTCTGTTATTCAATCTTTGGAAGAAGGCTTAAATCAAAGTAGGATGCAAGTACTTGATTATCATAAAGCATTGCAGTTGAAAGATCAAGAGTTGCAGCAAGTGGCTAACTCATGGAAAGAGTATCTTTCAAAGAATGTTACAAAGTTCAATGAACAGTTGACACAAAGGGAGCAACAGGTACATTAGTGCATTATATTCTTGGGTTTCATATGACGTCACGGGGGGAGTGAAGGGTCTGTGTCAAGGATAAAGGACGGCTTTTACAGTACCGTTCACGGGAAAGACAAATTAAAAGTTAACAATCGCGTATCCCTTCCCGGGGGAGGTATTAGTTAATATACGATCGCAAACGCAGTGTTTTCTATTTTGGCAATAACTCACAATAAGACATGAAAATTGCATTTATTAATACCAGCCGAATTCATATTACAGAAGGAAAGTTTCTGCTGATTTTCTTTTGTCGCTATTCGTGATACGGTGTCATCTTCAGGAAAGTATACCACTGCATACTTCGATACCTTTGTCACTCGTTAATCAGCATTTAATACAATCAGGGCCAGGGTTTAAGTTCACTGCTGTATCCCCACTTCTTATAATCCGCTCCAATGGACCTTTAATCTTATAACTGAAATTTTGATCTAGACAAGTTTAGACAAAAATTTCATCACAGCTTGAAAGAGCATCACAAAATTAGTAATATTCCGAAGTTTCGTTGCGAAATGTTGTAAAATGCGGATAATATAGCCTTGCGAAATTTGCAATTTTCAGTCATTTTAGATTACAAACGAGAAATTGATACCCAAACACCCGATTTGGGTATCAATTTCCCGTTTGTAATCTAAAATGACTGAAAATTGCAAACTTCCCAGGGCTATATTATCCGCATTTTACAATATTTCGTAACAAAACTTTGGAATATTACTAATTTTGTGATGCTCTTTCAAGCTGTAATGAAATTTTTGTCTAGATCAAAATTTTAGTTATAAGGTTAAAGGTCCATTGAAAGCTTGCATGAGCGTTTGAATAGTAGCTAATCCTTGCTCTGAAAAACGTCTTGCACCGCGAGCGAAGTCGACGCCGAAGTACAACAATTATTCCAAGTCTTGAATTTCCACCGGTTAGAAACCATTTAGGTGAGATATCTACTTCGTTAGACAACAACCTGTTATCGATTGACAATGACAGCAGCCAGTATGAAGTTAATATATAACAAACAAGCCGAGTGAACGACCGTCCGCCATGTTTACAGTTGTAAACAAAATGGCTTATTGTTTTATATTCGGAACCAAAGTTCGTTAAAACTGTTTATCAACGTGTATCAACACGCATTGTACTGTATAATTTTTTAAAGTGCATATTTTCTGAACAATCGGAAAATATTTTTGCACAATCGGAAACACAGATAATTCTACCGATAAGGCGAAAATCGACCAGATACCCATACCGTTGCCGATTATCGGTGAATCACTATTAAGGTGTGGAATATGATGATATCCCTAAAATAGGAGATATTAAAATACAGAATAAGGTGTTGGTGTTAGTAGTATTCTACAATGAGCTATAATGGTCTGAACTAACTGTACTTGAAAAGGATAAAAACACTTCAACGTTTTGACCAAAGAAAGGATTTTCGTTACGAGGTACATTAATACATTTACATGTACTACGGTCTTCGCTCAAAACGTCGGAGGCAGAGTGTTTTCTTTCTTTTTAATTTCATGATTGACCCTGCTTGTTTTGACTGTTTGACTCTCCTTCCACGATTTATTGCCCCCCAGCAGAAAATTTTAATCATTCATGAATAGACCACTTCCGAGTTACGATCAGTGGTTAAGATCTGCAGCAACACCAGGTCGAGGCTCAGTGCTAAATCAATACAAAACATTACAATTTCGCACGGAGCCTCGTACTCAAGATAGTCTTTGTACTCAATGAAGCCTACAATTTGGAAATGGTCTTTTAACTCGGCTGAGGAATAATGAATGCACTTATACGTACCTTATACAACATCAGACCACTTCAATGTGGCCCACATTCGAGAAATTGTCCTGCTCTGCAAAATCTAATCATGCTTAACTTAGTGAGAAGCAATATACCAACCTCAAGGGCACATGTCGTTGCCGTTTTTCATAAAGATTCTTTGATTTACTTAGCTTAATGTAGCTTCCCAGGAGATCTCAAGATTACAACAACTGATCAATGAAAAAGATACCAGCACGGAAACAGCAGAAGATTTTGCAAACAAAATATCAGAGCTCACTTCCCAACTTGACGAAAAGAATACTGCGTTAGAAGATATGAAGAATCAAGTTGTACAGCAGGAAAATAAACTGAAACAAGGAGAGGAAGAGGTAGGATGATCAATGGAGATTGAAATTTGGGAATTCATTCACCTGCCTGACCCATGCCTAAAATTGTTTGAAGTGTTGAGGAAACTGGATAATCACTTATCGTGGAATAAATATAAAATGTTTACAGGATGTTTAAATAAGACCAAGTTTCGAAAATGCAATTCACAATTAATTTTTCAATTTCGTGCAGTCTGAAAATATTTTGTGCTTCCATTTATACCACTCCGAATTATCCCCAGTAGTTAAAAATTCGACGTTAAACGCTGTTTTATCAACCTGCCAAAAATAACAGTATGAAAGAACTACCACGAAAGAAAAGTATAAGATTGTTCACTTCAAAACATTGCTCAAGACGAATTGAGCAACAAATCAGTGTCGTTCCACCCAGCATAAAATATATTTGTCTGTTTTTAGTGCGCAAAACAACGTCAGTTGACTTGCACTTCAAAGGTTTCAATTTAGCTCAGCCAATCAGTGCCTTGCCCTATGAATGTCTCCCAAGGGGACCTTTCTTAAACCATAGTGCTTAAACCGGGTCTGAATGTCGCGGGCTATCTGAATTGTTTTTCCAATTTCATTAAATTGCTGAATTTTTTCTCTTCTGCATGGCTAAAACCCTAAATAGGTACAGTCTAGCTATCGGAATAACTTCAGGCCTGTTTGCGAGGTTTTCGCTTGTTTTCTCATTATTCTGTTATTGTAGGTTGTGTTACTAAAAACCCACATTCAAGAACAAACAGAGCAGTTGATCTCCATGCAAGAAACACTCGATAACTCGAATACGATGCATAACGAGAAGGACAATAAAGTTGCAACGTTACAGCAACAGTTAGATACATTAACGCAATCAAATGCAGATATGAGTAATAACTCACAAGCAATTGCTGAACAAATGGTAGAGTTACGTAATGCCTTGTATGATCGCAACAAGAGGATATCGTTCTTGGAACTAAATCTGAGTGAGGTAGCTGAAGAAAGAGAGTTGTTAAAGAACGAAATGGCAAGCCAAGCACAAGAGTTGTTGAATCAAGTGAAAGACCTACGTGCGCAACTTGAAGAGGTGCGACTATTTGTGGTTCTTTATTTGTTAATTGATAATATTTCTTTATCTTACCCAACTTCATATGTTTTTTCATATTTTCCCGTATGTGTAAATGTTTTCCCAGTATTTCTTGACTATTTATAATAAATTTCTTTGTGATGTACTGTACAGGATTTTCTATAATTCTTAACACACTGGACGTTTATTGTTTATTATCACAGATAACCATTTCAGAGCTTCAATTTCAATCATTACAGTTACTGTATGTCAGTTACATGAGTTCTTTGCCTTTAAACAAAATTCCCTTTAAACAAATTTCATTATATAAATCACAATGCACCTGCAATACGCAATAAGTGCAATGTATTAGAGCTGTGCGGATCCAAAAATTTTATCTCGGTTCCGGTTTCGTTTTTTTTGGAACAAAAAAACCTCGGTTCGGTTTCGGTTATTTTCAAAAAAGAAGAACAGTACAAATGTATGAACTCATTTATGTATGTTTCGAGCATTTTTACTAAATAGATGAATCTATGCCTTTGTAAGTTTGAATATTTTAAAAGAACAATTGAAATTTATTTATGAAGATGTAATATTTCTTAGTTTTTAAAAAAAATAAAAGCAAGTTAACAACAATAACTATAACAACTAAAATATCAACTATTTGAGCACTTAGTACAGTGCATATTGTGCACAAAGAGCACAATCTTGTTATTTTCCAAACATTTCAACCTGCAATCAGGTGGGCGTTTGGCGGGCGTTAAACGGGAAATTAAAACCGAAACTACCGGTTCTTTTGCGTATAATTTTTCGGTGCCGAATTTTTCGGTTAATCGCACTGCTCTACAATGTATTATAAATTATAAAACACCTGCCATAATACAGATTCTCCCGTTTTACAATTATGACGTCATGAGGTCCCTGGAAAAGTTTTGTCCCAGGTCCCGCGCAACCTTTCGGCGACCCTGTCCTCCTCGACTATCTCCTGTTGCAAGTCGATTTAAAGTATAGAATTAAGAATATACATAAATTCAGAATCTAATCTTTCCCCATTCCTTTTCTGAATTGACAGTAATGGTCAATTATTGTCTGTTTATATTGCAGAGTAACGCTAAAGTACAAGAACAAAATAATGAGATGGAGAACTCATTCTCTGAGCTGTATGTGACGAAAGACATGATTAAAGATCTTCAAAAAGAGATGCTAGAGAAAGACCTGACCTTAGATAACACCAGTCAAAAACTTCAAAACACCGAGGAAATATTAGAACAAATACAAAAGAAATTTGTGGAAGAAAAGGAAAGATTACAAAATGAACTGAATGAAAAAGATAAAGTGATGGAAGAATCGAGGATTATATTTTCCGAGGAATTGAACAAGGAAAAATCTTCAGGAGCAGAAAATTTGGAGAAAATTGAGAAACTATCTGCAGAGATTGAAAGTTATCAGAAACAAGCAGGAGATCTTAGAAATGAAATGGCGCAGAAAGATGAAACGATTGAAGATTTTAAACAGCGTCTTGATGAATCAAAACAGCGACATCAGGGGGAAATGGAAAGTTTGAAACTCGAGTTGGAGTATATGAAAGAAGGAGCTTCAGATTCTGGACAAAAAATTATCGAAATTTCTGAGAAATATCAAGAACAACTTAAACAGTTGCAAATGAAATTGGAGGAAAGCGAAAACCGAATGCATGAATTAAACGACAAAATTAAGCAACATGATGTATTAATTGCAAACGCTGAGAGTGGGCAGACCGAAGCACTACAGAGAGTTCGTGAATTGGAGGAGAAACTTGGTAGCGTTCAACAAAAGTACGATGAAGAGATATTAGAATTGAAGAGTGTCGTAGAAAAACAACAGGAATTTACAGAGAACAAGGAAACCGCTCTTCGTGAGTCACAACTTGAACATCAGAACGAAATTGAGATGTCGAAAAGCAATCATGCAGAGGAGATAGTTAATCTAAGATATGAACTTGATCAATTAAGGTCGTCTTCGTTGTCAGAACAAGCTCGTCTAGAGAATGAAATAGTTCAAGAAAGAAACAACCACGAGAAAGAACTTAGTTCGATCAATGAGTTAAACAATGAGTTGAAGGAAAAATTAACAGCCACACAACTACTAGAGCAGGTAGATGATACATTCAATAGAGAAAGTTTCACGAGCTTAAAAGAACAGCTTCAACACCAAGAAGAGGAGAATGATAAAATGACGAAACTATATGACTCATTAGCACTGGAGAAAGAAGATCTTTTAGCGGAACAAGTTGAAACTAAGAACGAGCTAAACAAGTATCTGGCTATCCAAAGTGACCGTGAAAAAGATGTTGACCAATTACACGAAAGGATTCAAACTCTTGAGGATGACTTGGCGAGATTGCAAGATAGTGAAGAGCGGCTGCTGAAAGAGAAAGGCGATTTTGTGAATTTACTTCAAGAAACCGAGGGAGGAAATGAACAACGGGTGGTAATGTTGACTGAAAAGTTACAACAAACGGAGCAAGAACACGAGAGAGAATTGCAACTTCTTCGAGATGAGTTGCTGGAAACAGAGCAAAACAAAGAAACAGTACAGGCAGAGAAAGAACAAGCTATGGAGTTATTAACAGCAAGTGAGGGAAAAGTAAATCTGCTTGAGAATAGAGTTCAGAAGCTACACGAAAGCCAAGACACAATACTTCAGGAAAACCAGCAAGCTGTGGAACGTCTTCAGGAAACTGAAGTTAAGATAAATGAGATTGGAAAAGAACAGAAAGATAAAGTTCAGCAGTTAGAGAGTAAGTTGCAAGAGGTCCTACAAAATCATGAAGCAGCAGTTACTAAGCAACAGGAGACGGAGAAATTATTAGAAAGATCCGATATAGAACGTCGAGAACAGGCAGAAACACATGAAAATAAAATGAAGGAGCTTTATGGCGAGCTACAAGAATTACAGGGAAACAAAGATCAGTCCTTAACAGAACAACAAGAGACCGCTGGTTTGTTGCAAAAAGCTGAAGAACAATTGGCACAAAGAACGGAAGAACACGAGAATGAACTTAGGACACTGCATGAAAGGTTGCAAGAATTACAAGAAGATCGATGTACTATAGAGCAAAAAGCTGAGGAAGAGTTTTCAGAGACGTCTATTCGATATGAGAATGATAACAAACTACTTCAGGACAAAGTGCAAGAGTTGGAACAAAGTCAAGCCAAATTTGTTACAGAAAAAGAGGAACTTGAGAACACGCTTAATAAAACACAATCAGAGTTACTTGAGAAGCAAGGGGAGCGTGACAATGAGATAAGACAGATGGACGAACAGCTTGAGCAAACTCGGCAGGTTATAGAAAGCATTAGAGCTGATAACGATAGCAAAGTCGTCAATCTACGGGAATCACTTCGCGTATCAGAGGAGCAGTTTGAAAGAAAATTACAAGAAAAAGAAAATGAATATCAAGAGTTGTTACAAAGTTTGCAAAGTGAACATGATGGTGTGAAAAGCGAACTTGAAAAGTCACAGATTCACAATGACGACTTGGAGAGACAATTGAAAAGTTTGGTTTCAGAGAAGGAAAAGTTAATACGGAGTGGCAAAGAGAAAGACTGGAATTCAAATAGTTTTGAACAGCAGCCTGTTGTCGAAGAAAGTGTGACCTCCTCTGATAACTGGATGGATGTTCAAGGCGAGACAGGTATGTATACGTTAAATATTCGGGGTGGGAATATGATGGCCAAAATATATAGAGCCTTTTGTAGTTGCAAATTCCAGTTCTTTCGATCTCCAATTCAGGGATGGATTTACTCTGGCAAACTGGAGTGCAAGAGCCTCAGGGGGTGCCAATTTCCTTATCAAATCCATTTCTCGATTAGGGAAGGCAATATCCTATCACCCTAACCAGAATAAAGCCTGCCACCATGCCAGGGCAAGTGTTTTGCCCGTTCATCCTTGCTCGAATTTCTCTCCGAAAGTTTTTGCTTTTCCTACGCCGCGATCAATATTATTTATATGAAATGATTTATTAAAATAATAATATATAGAATGATTTATCTAATATATAGAATGATTTATTAAAATAAATCACTCTAAAGTTCCTTCGGCGATCTGCTTTCTTGCCTCTGTCCCATGTGATTTCTTGCCTCAGTGATCTTTTGCCTTGAAAATGCGTAGTGTCGAGTTTCTAGAAATTACGTACTAAACTCAGCAATACCAATGCCATTCTTTTCCACTCCCCTCCCGTTCCCCAATAATTTGTGAAATCTTTTGAATTATAGCTGAATAACTGTGTAACCACAAAAGAAACAAAGTTGTAACAATAATTCAACCATGAACGCATTGTTAGGCTGAAAATTAAGCTAACAACTATTGTATGAAGTTTGAGGCAAAAATGTTCAAAGGACTGAGATTTCCAGTTACAAAAGGTGGTCATATGTTGGGAACCTAATTCGATACCACTGTTCTTTCCTTTGCAGAGGATGGTTGGGACTGGTCGGTTCCAGATGAAAACATTCCCAATGATCCGAAGGTCAGTACTCCCCAACAACCACCTTCCATGAACGAAATAGAGTCACTTGAGCGAATCGCATTCCTGCAAGAGAAACTGGCTGAGAAGGAGAAGACTGAAGTACAACTGATAGAGGAGAAAAATAAACTTTTAAAAATTGTTAAAGAATACAATGATTCGTTGACAAATGAAAGAGATTCTTTGAAGGATAAGCTGATCGATCAAGATGATACAATAAAGGTAGAGTGCATGTATATTTATACAAATTTGTAATACAACCACCCCATTCTGACAGTGCTGAGAACAATGGAAGTTTTTATCTGGAGTGGGACTCTAACTCACTCTAACTCACTCCAATCCAGCTACTAATCTGCGTATTAGTAACGTCTAATATATTGATATGAAATGAAATATTTTACTTAGCACAAAAGTGCGGTCAAGACTATGGGAAGAATTCGTCGTCTTGAGCGGGATTCAAACTCCTCATTTCGTTTTTTTTGAGCGGCGGTCCACATACCCAAAGATATGAGTTCGAATATTCCCATCCTGCGATAGGATTTTCTCACACTACGCCCTTTATCTTGTTTAAGATACGGAAAGTTTCATGTTTGGTTTATCAACGCCAGCGTAGACGTTAAACAGAATATGAACTTCTCGAGTTTCGAAGCAATTGTCATACGCCAGCCTGAAAGTTTATATTTTTTCTGTTTAGTTTGAGTGGCTGTCAAAACACGTTAAAATTCAACGCCGCGACCAACGCTGGTTCCCCACAATTTCAAATTCTTTAATTTTTTCTCAAGATGCATGATCCTTATCAAATTCCCAAACCTCCGCCATAATCCTGAAATGACTTTAATTAATTCTTTTAAATTCCAAAATTTAAAGGTGAAAATGACGCAATAGAAGTCCCAGTAATATCATTGTGTTATTAAAATATCTCGTACCCTTTTTTGGAGTAATGGATCCCCATCAGAATGTTTATAAAAATCTTTCCAAGTTGTACAATATTTGTATTTTTCACTTATTAGAGTTTACAAGAGCAATTATCGATGTCTGAACTGGTCTCATCCGACATCCAACAAGTGTTCGCAAAACAACTTCTAGTACTTGAGAAGCAACGAGACTCGTTGCTGAATCAGTTGGACGAACAGCAAAAAGAACGCAGCTCTTTCGTCGATATTCTGGAAGAGAAACATGCCTTGGAAGAAAATTTGAGATCTGAGAAAGAACAACTAGCTGATAAATTAAGACAAAAAGGAGTACTGGAAAAGCAGCTGGATGATGAGAGAGGTGCCCTGCAGGAACAGCTCATACGGCAAGCTAGACTGAATGAAATTATACGAGAGAAAGATGTATTGGAACAGGAATTAACTGAACAAAAGGACAGATTGCAGGTACAGTAACTATGTTAAACACAAACCACGTCCATATTACATTGTTACAGTATCTTCTTCTGACGTAAACTACCGAGTATAAAATAGCGGGGTATTGGTGCGATTTGTGCACGTGCCTTTCACGTGTGCAACTGGTGTTTTCTGAAACATGCCGCTTTGTGATTATAATTTAGCCTCATGTCGCATGGGTGAAGAAGGCCTAAGTTGGACTCTGCCAAACAGCGCATGTTTTTTTTGGTCACTCCGTTTTCCCCCTGTGGTAGCCTGACTTATCAATAGTGCAGAGGTTTAGATTTGACTTTCACTACACGCGTAAAAACGCTCAGGTTGTTGCAATATTGATGAAAACAGGATTGAACAATGTTTTGCTGCCCACATTGTTCACAGTTGTCAACAATATTGAACAATATTGTTACACCCGATTCAGGCTCATCAATATTGTTGACAAGTGTGAACAACGTGGGCACTGGGCAGCAAAACATTGTTCAATCCTGCTGAGCAGTGGGCTCGGCGTTTTTTGCCGTGTACGAGTCGACTACCGCTACCTCTGCCATTAAGAAACCATTAACCAATGAAACGCATTTAATCTACACGATTAACCAATCACATGCGTACTTAGTCATTAAAAGGTACGGTAGTGGTAGTGGTAGTGGAAGTCAAATCTATACCTCACTAATAAAGGAATTGAGACCCTTACTGGACCTCTAAAAAGAGCAATTTAGAACTGTTAGAGCTATCCTCAACAACTGAAGTTAGTTTAGTTTAACGAAGCTCAACCATTGTACCAAATTTAGTATTGTACTTCTTTGCTGATACAGATACTACTACTGTATGTATAACAAAAGGCAAGTGTTAAGATTTAATGCAAAGACATACAAACATCAAAGACTTGATAATGTTGTAAAACTGAAATTTTGTGATAGCGTATAGCTATTGAAATACAATATAGCACTGCACTGTACCATACCATGACTGTGTCAGTTTTGCTTCATTACGATATGTGTTTATTCATGCATGATTTCTTTCAAATGAACTGTGTAATATGTTCCCTTTCAGCTTGAATTAAGCGCCATTGAAGACAGTCTTCTTGTGAAAGAACAGTTGTTAGAGCGAGAGAAAGAAACTCTTCGCCAAGAACTGTTTGAGAAGGAATCCGAAATCGAAACATGGCAAGGAGAACTAAAGACAAAAGAAGAACAAGAGAGAGCACAACGCGAACTTCTCGAGAAAAACTTCACAGCTACATTATTATGTACTCGGACTGAACTAGAGGATACGTATCAACAAAATCTGGAACATTTAAGGACAGAGCTTGAAGATAGTTTTAAACAACGTTTGTTTGATGTAGAAGAAGATTTTCAAGCACATCACAAGCAAGAGATGGCAAGTCTGGGCAGACAACATGAACAACAGGTGTTGTTTTAAATTTAATTCTATTTAAGTTTAAGCCTGTTCTCCACTAGGCGAATTTCTTCGCGCGAAGCGACATTTTCCCGGGATCGCTTTTGCTGACGTGATAAGCAATGCTGACAAACGAAAAAGTCACTTCGCTCGTATACAAATTCGCCTGGTGGAAAACAGGCCTTAGTCTAGTGCAATACGTCTTGATCAATTCCATGACTGGCCCATCTCCCCTATAGTATAACTTGTCTGGCGCTTGGGGTTTAGATGTTTTAAAAACATGGGGTCAGCACAATCTCCACAGATGGAATTTGAGAGTGATGCACAAGAAGAAGAATACCGCCATACAATAATAGTATGTCTATATTCTAGGGAGATTTGACCCCCAACAATGTGTTGCATTGACAAGAGATCTATTAAACCTCGTACAGAATGAAGGGTCATGTGCCGGAGGAGGGTTGGCCAGTTATATCACAGTTTATATTGATTGAGACATAATGCATTATAGACTTGTGTTGCGAGCATGCCCAGTACATGTTGCGCTGACATCTCGTACTATTACGTGACTTTTAATTGCTATACATAACAATATGAGGCTCCATCATTTTAGGTACTAAAATGATTTAGACGGGTTTAACAGCGGCTATAAAGTTCATTCATAAACATCTAATTACTGTAACTAAACTAACTCAAGTTCTTTAAAAATACGCGGTAACGTGAATTATGGAGAAATATCCGATACATGTCAATAAATAAATAAATAAATAAATACAGTAGACGTAAAAAAAGCTTAAATGATAATAAAATGATATGTATAAACTGTATATATATTATATTATATTATTACGAGCAAGAAATTTAAACCAGCTAAATATAAATTAAGCAGTATTGTTGCAAGTCCTAAATGAGGTGTTATAAACAATTCATAATAAAATGTATACCAAATTATATATAATGCTCTTCGAAGCATAAATTAAAATTAGCTAATTATATCAATTTAAAGTAGATATTAATTGATTATATATTTTTTGAATATTTTTTCATGCACGACGATAAAAAACCCATTAGTCATGAAAATAGCATTTTTACCAAACCATTAAAACTACATTACATTTTCAAATCACCACTTTCGCAACTCACACCTGTGTGTCCCCATGGTATTAAACTAGCAGGTAAGCGCGAGCCCTTCTTGCCGGAACCGACTATTATGCAGGCTGTCATGAGGCAGACAAGTAAAGATCGGGTAAAATTTTAACTTGTGCAGTGTGGTAGACTATTATATATATGCAACACGCACACTCGGCAGAAATAGTTTAACATTTTGTTATAATGAAATTTTCATATGTTGGAGAGAATGATAGTGAAAGTTAATTCAGTATGTTTAAATTTGGCCTTGATAAAAGAATCCGTATACTTCCATAACTGTAAGTTGTTTTCCAGATATTTCCGTTGTAAAAACGACTAGAAATTCACACCTCCCTGCCTGCCCTTTATAGAACAATTTGTTATTGGGAGGGGTTATTTTAATGTGTGCTAGTTTCTGGGTGTCACTAACCCCAATATGACCGTTGGTACATGCAAATTTGGGTCATTCTAACAAAATATAAGATATCTTTATAGTAAAAAACATCATCTTGATCACCTTTTTCATTTATCAAAGTTAGAGACAGGGAAAAGTTTTGTCAAGTTGAGAATTTTTACTCTAAAGATATATTATATTTCTTCAAATAACCCAAACATACACGTACCAAAATATATGTGTAGGGTCTGTGACACTTTAAGCCATTAGATTGTCCTTGTTAAATAAGAAAAGTTCTGTAAAATGAAGGATAGAAATAAATTTCAAGTGGTTTGTCCTAAAATAGTAAATAAGAGGCATACTGTACTTTTACTATCATTATGTTTTGGAAATATAAAAATGACCTAACGTAGAATTATTAACATGATATGGTACTCAGTCTGGGTGAATGAGAAAGGTATTAACATTTTTGTGTCATACTAATCCTTTAATACTAACAATGTAATTTTTACGTATTTAATGTTTACTCCTGCAGCATATTGATTTCTTAATTTTATTTATTGATAAAAATAGCTTTACAAAAAATTTCCTACCTCTTTCCTTGACTAATTATATATGCATTGGATTCAGTAAAATTTACAAAGTTCGAGTAATTATCGAACTTTAATTTGTTAACATCTTTCTTATTTACCCAGCTTATATTTAATATTGTACTTTTATATATAACATTAAATAAAATTTTTTTTGTTTATTTTGTGTGTATTTTTCTTCTACTAACATTTGAACTTTCTCATACACTCAGACTGCATGTCCTTGTCAATAATTTCCTTCGGATTTATAAGATTTTTAAAATCTTTTGGATGGAGCGGGAAAATCCAGAATTTGAGCCTGTGCGAATGACGTCATTTAAGCAACAAATTTGTTCCCAATCCTCGAACGTCGTTCCTCCACAATGAGGAATAGTCTGGGAACGAGGTTGGTTGATCATTTCCACGCCTTCAAAGACCAAAAGGAATCTCGTTAACTTTCATTGAATTTGGCACTAACATGGCCACCATTTTGTTGTCTTCAATGTACCTATATACGTGACATCATGCTTTTCGAAAATAAATTACATGAGAATTTTTGAGTTGTAATAATGAACCATAAATTCAAAGTCCCGAATTAACATGCAGCACTTAATAACCAGTTCAAAGTGTAATTTTCCTGCAATCTGTTTCGTTTGCCAATGATTGTTCACGCGTGCAAATGCCATGTTAAGGCCATGTAGATGTTGAGGTATGTATAAGACCACATTTGCCATTGGAGACGACATGTCCTTTGACTCGATTGAGAATTGTCTAAGCGTTCAGCCGTCATAACTACACTGTAGGAATTTGGACACATAGTCATTGACATACAGCATAGATATATACAAAAGAATTTGACGTTGCAGTTGGATCGTGAGCCCTTACACCGTAAACAACACGTAAACAATACAGTCAGTATTGTATGACGTCACAACGGCCATATTGCCAAAAGTCCCAAGTTTCACACCATAGTTAATAGAATGCATGGTTTGAAAACTACATGAAACTACAGAACTCAAAAATGTTTGTCCAGGTTTTCGAAGAATAATCCTTCGTTGTGTGTATTGTATTTTTTACTTACTAAATCATTGACTTGTTCAGCGTTTTCTTGATTACCCAAAAGAAACGACGAAAGACCAGATCTTTGCATTAATATATTACATACCTAACGAATTTCTTGTAGTTTCATCGAGTTTTCTATACCTTGTACCATATTTACTATGGTTTAACGTGATGCATTGCAGCTCTTTATATTAATGTGTTTTATCTATGACTTCCCGCTTCAGATTGGTATGTGGTATGAATTGGCAATGTGGCTTCTAGAATCAGTGTCTGAACGGGAATGTTTTCAGGTCAGCTGCATTAACCTTTCTTTTATTCTACTCGTTTGGCAAACTGTTAAGGCAATTAACCGTTATTGCTAAGACCTTTCACAATAATTTATTCGTAAACCGTTGACTCTTGCGTGCATTTATGGTTTTGACCGTTGTGACGTCATTATATCCTTGATTGTAAAATTGCAGTGAGAATTTCGTTTCCTCCGGGGGTAGAGATTGAAATACTGGCACACTGCATTTAGCATCAAAATGGATGGCCAGAAAGGTCAGTATTTCAATAAAATAGGGGTGCACCGGAACCAATTTTTAAAGTTCCGGCCGGAACCGGATCCGACAGGAACTGGAAAAAAGTTCCGGAACTGATTTATTAAGCCATATATAGTCGTATGTTACTTTGTCCGCTGCCAGACAGGCAGGCACTTCAAGTCATTAAGAAGAGAGCTCGCAAAAGTTATAGAATAAAAAGATTGCCAAACGTTAAACGTTATAATGAAGTGGTAATAGTGTACATTTCCCTTATGTTGTCCAAATTTCTTCCTATACTGTGAACAAAAGTTAGACACAAACACGTTTGATATTCTATCTCTCTGAGAATGACAGAGTTCCAGTCCCGGTCATGCTTTTTTTAATAGTTCCGGCCGGAAACTCTGAAAAATCGGGGTTCCGGCCGGAACTAGTTTCGGTGCACCCCTACAATAAAATAATAAAAATGATCCCGCAAAAACCTAGGAATGCTACAAATCGTATCTCGGAATGCATGCAAGCGAAGTGCAGTGAAATAACATGAAATAAAATAACAAAATAAAAGTAAGAAAATGTAATGACAGCAAACTATTTAAAATTAGCCAAAATGTCGGCTGTATTGAAACGTTGTTACCATAGCAACGATAGCAACGCCATATTTGTGAACCATTCCCAACTTTAAAAAAATGTTTTACTATATCAGGCAGGGATTATTAATATATTTTCTAGTAAGTAACATTTTTGAAATATTTTGATGTAAACGATGCATTTCATATTTCCAAATACGCAGTTGGGTGAGGGGTGTATCACTCCAAATAATCCTCTATCATCCATAAAATCCTGTCAGAAGTACCCGCTTTAAAAGCCGCTAGAAATTTCAAAAAAATCCCAATATCCCTGGGTATTTTTGCACGGATTTTGAAATTCCCAAAATCCTCGTACGTTTTTTTCAGAGTAATACTGCACCCGTCACTTAAAGGTGGCTTGTCAGTTCTGAGCACAACTAGAATCAAGGTAGCACCTTTAAGGCTGTTTCCACTTCAATCGTAACGTAGCATAGCCTCTCCTATTTTTCTTTTGTCTTGACTTCGTCACTTCTGTCCGAATGGTCAGGAAACAAAAAAATACGCTAGGTCTCGCTACGGTATGATTAAGGTGGAAAACAGGCCTAATTCCGCCTCATTCTTGAAAAAAGACAATTTATTGTCTTCATGACAAAACGTTGAGAGTCGCTGAGCTCTTTCATTGCTGAAATATATTTTGCCAGATACCTAGGATATTGTATATTGCCAGTCAAGACACCAAAACACGTATTATTTTATGCCCTCTCAAAATTTGGTAAATTTCTGTTTCCCGCTTTTTCTTCTGAATTATTCAAAAGAGCACGCTAAATGTATTCGCATCTAATGAATATATTAATCACCAAAACATTGAAATTATAAACCAAGCTTTCTTGGCTACAAACTAAAATAGGATTAAACCACAAACTTACTATACAGATAAACTATGGAGAAGAAGAACAACCAATTCGGACACTAGCACTGTATGTACAACGAATCAATGATAGTAATAATAGTATTTTACTTTCTACTTTCATTTACGAGGTTTTCTAAGTTTACTTGTTATGTGGCGATTTGCATGCAAGTGTTGATGAAATGCCATTCATTATCGTTTAGCTGTATGCTGTCTTTTTTGTATTATTTTACAAATTGCTTGTAGGATACTATTTGTATTATAAGTAGAGGTATAGTGAAGTAGTGGGGATCTCATTTCACTGTCCACAGAATCTACTCGGCTAATTTGGTCCCGAAGTATAGCGAGATACATGTCATGATAAATGTAATACTGCTTATGATGTGTGAAATATTGTACACATTGATAGGGATTAGAGCACTGTTTGTGATATTACGAGTGTGTATTTCTGCTGTACATGCAAAGCCGAGATTCGAGGCGTTCGCTTGTTAATTTTTAGCATAAGAATAACTATAGTTTGTTATTAAAATTACAGTCGTAAAGTAAGGCAGATACATTGATGCATAAGTTAATGAATGCATTATTTAACATGCAATTCATTGTGGATAACTATTAAGGCGGTCTATTTCCAGTTTGTCGGATGTACTTATAATCATGCACGCAATTGTCGTATGTCAAACCTCCTTTGTCAAAAATCCTTTTCAACGCACATCAGCGTTCAGCATATTAGTTAGTTCTGAACACGTTCGTATAGTTCGCCAGCTGACAGCATGTTGTCGTAACGGCTTATAAATTTGCATAACGAATCATTAAACGTGAAGATGATACTTAAAGAAAGCAATATGAATGCCGTTTATCTCAAAATCATACAAGAAATGCATACTTGATCGAATTGCATGCCGTACTTTAGATCCAAAGAGTGCAATTTTTTAAAGATTTGTTCATTATTGTTTGTCTTAAATAGTTCTAAATGTAAGCAGGTGATATATGTCACATGTACGATCAGCATGATAAAGGAGGACACGTTATAATGAAGCAACTTCAGGGAAGCCGGAGCAATTTTCCGTTTCGTGAACCGCCAGTGTCACAATCAGTGTCACCATTTTTAGTGTGCGTCACATCCGGTGAATACGAAAATGGGATGTTTACCACGCGAACACGCGTGTTGTGCTGGCATTGGTGGTAATTTTGTATTGAGTATTGTTGCTCGGCTTCTTTTTATCTTTCGCCTTCAAATTAACATGGTTGACGTCTTGAAATTCTGAACTCCATTCATCTAAAGTTTCGGCTGATGTATTGGTGCATAACTTGAAATTGTGTTCGTTCAGTTGATGCGTTGAAATTTTTATCGTGATATGAACTATTCACATGAATTGAAATTTCCTGTTTTTAAGCAATTTAGCTCAAATTTGAATTTCAAATTCCGCTCAGAAACATTACCAATTCTATTTCAGAACCATCCTCAGAGATACGAAAAACCATTATCAAGGTTTCCACCTTTATGAAAAAAGTCTAAAAGTCTTCCTAAATAATTGACAAACTGAGTATCATGCAACGAATAAGAATTTTCCAGTCAATGCCGAACTATATTGACTACAAGTAATCAACTATCTGTACAGCAAAATTTCAACGAACACAGTGCCGCTCACAAAAAATAAGACCTAGAAGTAGTGCCCTTTTTAATGATGGCTGCCCCCACCGCTTCACGTTGTTTCCGGCGCCCCTGAGGAACTCCAAACCTGAACTGTCTTTCTTTCAATTAAAATTTATTGTTAATGTTAAACAGCCTAATTTTTTCCTTAGTTGACATGAGCCTTTCTTCCTTAGAATGGACAGTGGTGTCAAGTAACGAAATAAATGTACTTCCAGGCACGGATTTTCTGGGATTTTCTGATTTTCTGATTTTCACGGATTTTCTGATTCCCAGAAATGATTTGCACCCCTCCCAGAGGCATTTGGCACCGCTCCCAAAAGTTTGTGCACCCCCGCAAATTATATATATTTTGATTTGATAGTTTCATATTTGATTATTCTTACTACTAAATTTGTAAAATTACCAATATTATGGTCTCAGATCTCGCCATGCAGGCCTAGAAAACAAATTTTGTTAAACTTTTTCCTTGGCCTTTCCGGGCGTTGTCACCAGGTCCCGGCCAAAGCAAGCAGCAACACCCCCCAGATATTTATCCCCCCCCCCCCCGAACGAAAATATGAAAATCCGTCTCTGTGTACTTCGTTACTGTACTTGAATACTATTTTTGAGAAGTCAGCATGTAACAAAGTAAACTTTTTCTGGAGTACTTTTACTTGGAACGAAGTCGTTTTAAGAAGTAACGTTTTACTTCGTTATTTTAATTTTGTGGCGAAGTATTTCGTTACTTTCTAACTTTTGTTTAATTTTACGTGATTTATTTCTGATTATTTTAATTTTGGGATAGGTAATAGGACCTCTACATGCGTCTGGGATCTCTCGTTTGTGACTTACTTATAAGCATTATTTATTTAATGGATTTCTTATATCTTCAACAGGGTCTGGAAAGTAAACCATGCCGTGAAATATTGCATATTCGGTGCACGCATATAATGCGTGTGCTGTTTTGTGTCTTTAGTGTGTCCCTACACGCTACAGACAATAGTACTTTTACTTTGTACTTCAAGTATTTTTTAAGGATACTTTGTACTTTTTACTTAAGTACGTTTTGCTTCCAGTACTTTATACTCTACTCAAGTCGTTTTATTGTTAATTACTTTTACTCGAGTACAAATTCAAAGTAATTTAGACATCACTGAGAATGGTCCTTTATCATCACGGTTCTTCTTGATCCATAACTTCCATTCTTAAGAAAAATAGAGATTTTTACTTTTGAATCGTAAGTAACATTGATATTCCTAAATAATTCTGATTATTTTTTCCCAATATAGGCAGCTGGTGTGAAGGCAGAGTATGAAGAAAAGATCAAAAATTTAAAACGAATGCTGGAAGAACAACGACAAAGACAAGTTACAACAATGAAGAGCGTTCTGGAGCGAGATCGTGAGAATGAAGTTCAACATCTCAGGGATAATCATGATAGTGATATGGAGAAACTGAGAAACGGTAAGTAAAGGGGATTGTCGTATATATAGGTGGGTCGTATTGGTGGTTATTTTATCTCACTTCCCGCCATAGTAGAGACCTTAAGATGTAGGACTGTAAAGCGACGACGATGGCCAAAAGAAATTCATTCAAATAAATGATTATAAAGAAGGCTTGTCGTATATTACCAATCGTATGAATTTAAAACAGCTTGAAGAGGTCAAAACAGAGGCTTTCTATTGAGTAGAATTCCACATTGGTGCTGAACCAATTTTCCTAACTAACCAAGGTCGGTGACTGCCAACTCTCATGCACTCTCCTTCTCGTTTGATCCGGGCTTTACTTCGCAGCAACCAGGTGTAAAATCTATCAGGATTTTGGGTATCTCACTCGATAGAACTAATTGTTGAAGGGATTTGTAGATGGAAATTTCGAGTGTAATTCTTAGACATTTATTATACCTATAACTTGGAGCAGTTTCGAAATATGCAATTGCAGTATGGGCCCTCTGGCAGGACCCGAACCTGTGGCTCTGCGATTCCGGTGCGGCGCTCTAACCAACTGAACTACAGAGTCCAGTTGTCGTGCTCTAACGGCATATTCATACATGAATAGATGAACTTGCTTTGTAACCAACGTACTGGGCTTTGCATTCGTATATGCTTGTTTAAATTTATTCTTTAAAACATGCTGTTTTATTTTCAAATTCGCTAATGTGAAGTTTAAAAAAAGTAAAAGTACGTGAAAAGAATAAAGCTTCAAACAATGTTATTTTGTCTGGAAGTACTGATGCGTTGTGAAATGTACAAGCTCAAGACTATTACTTACGAATTACGGGGATGGACGACACCAAGCCTGTAGAGTCAGCAAGGATTACAAATCGTATATGGTCAAGGCTTCTCCATCCCTTGCATAAATTACAAATTTGCTTATTTTCTTTCATCTTATCTTATATATAGAGTTAAACTTACGGCACCAGGATATCGTCAACGCAATAGTAGCGAGGTTAAAACAGACACATCAACAAGAGATGGAAGATTGCCTTGCTACCGCTGTTACTGATACCGTGTTGAAAGTTGACGTTACCAGACTGGAGGTGGAAAAGGAGTACGAAGCAAAGTTTAATGAACTACGGGAAAATTCTGAAATGGAAATTAATAAGATAAGAAAGACGAATGAAGAGGAGGTGTCCAAACTGGAAGCACAACATAATGAAGAGGTCGAGCGAAGAGAGCTGCTTGAGAAACAGCATGGTGACAGTAATGAAGGATTACGTGCGAGATATGAACAAGTTATGGAGAAAGAACTTACTTCATTGCGGGAGAAATTGAATAAAGAACATGAAGAAAACATTGAGAAAATGAGAGAGGTGAATTTTTCTTTATTATTTACCTGTTTATCACGGTGTGAACTGGGGATGTTAAGCTGGATATTGGACCCTGTCCCGTGGCCTTGGCTGCCTTTCGCAGGAATGCTAGGACTCTTCTCAGAATTCGCGCTAACATCAGCTCCATTTTGCTTACCAGATCAGAAATATCTAACCACTTCTTCAATTATTTTGGCAGGGTTCTCGACTGTAACTACACTATCTTATTATTTCTAACCCTCTCTTTAATTCCTTAAAACACTCCAACTTTTCCTTCATTTAACTATTACTGATATCAAATGAGCATGCAATGTCAATGATGTAGCATTTTCTGTGCTCCATGTTGAGCACTACAAAGTGTGAATTGCTGGCTTCGATATGGTTGTCTGTATGGTTATTAAAATATCACTTTTATCAGATTTAAAGATTGGTTTGGGTGCATGGGGTGACACCACTGCGTTTCAACTTCAATTTTTCTCAAAGTACCCAAGGAATCGCGTGGGCTAATTTGTCATGTCTCCAGTTCTTGTAGCACTTGAACAGCCTCGTACCCAGGCGCAAATAACTAAAAATAGGCACACTACAGTGTTTTTATATAGATCAGTGGCTAAGCTGAGCGAGCGCGCGGGGGTGCTTGGGCAAGCTTGAATGCGATCAGGTTCGAACTGCGTACTTCGCAATTCAGCTTAGCTCTGAACAGCAGTCATGATTAATAACCCAACCTCACGTACTTCTGTGCTAACATTTTGCATTCGGCCACAGAATGACTCACAGTTTCCATCTCTTTCCCCGCGCAAAATACATGCATGGCAGAGGCGGTCTTGCTTGTCGATTCCGTATTCGTTAATATATTTGCACTTATCAAGATCAGGGCATAAAGATTGAAAGATAGTCGCCGTGGTTTCCACAATAACAATCAATTAAACTTTCTCACGCCGCCATTTTTTCAAATCTGAGATTGTACACAGTGAATAAGGGATTTGTATAACTATAATTGCGAGTATAATCATTATAAGTTAATTTACAGTTAAGTATTTGAAAAAATGTTTTCACATCGCTTAGATTTTTCACGTCGTTTTTAAAGAAGTATCCCAAAAATGGCAAATTTGGCCTTCGTGAGAAAGGCTAATTACGATTCTATCTATCTAGGCCTGGTTCCCACTTGGCCTTTTATGGTAATGTTTCATCTGAATGTCCTGTATGGTTTCACCTACAGGTCCTGTATCTTCTTTAAAATTATCAATGAACCCGTTCCTCGCTTTCAGACTCCTTGCTGTGGCTTCGAAAGCACACGTAATTAGATGCTTTCTTTTCACGGTTCTCTGATTTTGTTGCTCACTTTTCTTTTATGATTATATCATTAGGATATCGAAGAAGAGTACGAAAACCAAATGGAGACATTACAGGATGAGCTGGAGGAAAAATACGAGAAAGACTTACGAGAATTGAGAGAGGAATTAGATAAACAAGGACATGCGATAACTGCGTCTGCTATCGAGGAACTGCAGCGCAAACATTTCCTAGAAATTGATGCTTTGAAGGCAGAACACGAACATATTTATGCACAAATGTCGACTGCGAGGGAGAAAGAAGAAAATGGTCTTAAAGAAGATATTAAGGTCGGTGGCACAGGAGCATTAGGCCGGAAATATTTTCCTCACTTGGGACACATTTCCTAGAAAAATTACCTTTGACTACTACCGTTTATTAATACTTGATAGCTCTATCCGTTCTATACTGTGCTCTCTGGAGGTCCAGGAAGGCCGTCGCTTATGTCTTGGCTAATCTTACTGGATGCCGGAGTACCAGGAGAAAATCATTCACATGGAAAAGAAGCGGAATTACAATCAGAAAACTGCATATTATAGAACTCTAACCTCGAACACGACGGTAAAAAAGTTGCAGAAGTGAAAATTACATGCACTAACCTGGAGTATAGAAAATTACCTTTATTTATTTAGTTTACACATAGCCTTATATAAAAATAAGGAGAACACGTGATATCTCATTCGCGATGTCTAATTAAGCCCTGGGCATAACTGTAAAGTACGTGAAGTACAAGTTTCTGAAAGGTATCCATTCCATAACCTAAAATTACATATATTCAGTATTTAATTCTTATCTATTAGATTGTGGGTGAGAAGCTGGAACAAGAGAAAGAGAGAGTGAAACAAATGTCACTTAGAATGGAGACAATGCTAGAAGAATCGAAGGAAGAAGAGAGTGAAAAATTCAGTTCTTTACAAATTACAATGGAACAAAAGATCACTTTCCTTGAACAAGAACATCAAGAGAAAATGGCGGATATGCAGAGGGAACTAGAAACGAAACTGAAAGCAAAAGAAGACGAGCTAAATGAACAGCTAAGAAGTTTGCGAAGTGAATTTGAAAAGGAAAAAATGGAGATTGAGTTGAAGTATTTATCTGAGGTTCGGGATCTTTCGAATAACAACGACAAAAAGTAAGTTTTCTTTGTGAGGCGTACATTCCCAATAGGTTATGGCGGTTTCATTGTCCAGGGACCGACTTGATATTAGAGAGGCTCAGATTTGAACCTCTACCTCTCACTAGCATAATTTAATTCATAAGTGCATTTGATGTTATACGGCACCATGCCTCGCGCATTTAAACATTCCTTTCGCGCTGAATTTCCAGAATGTTCCTATACTTCATTTCACAATATTCCATACATGAGTCACTTTGTTCACTTGTCAATTCAGGTTGTTGTCAATTCTGCGGGTTTCCCCCATTTTAGATTTCCGTTCGAAATCTGCTATAAACTAAAAATTGACGTTACTTTGTTGATTGCAAATCGTTTCTTTTAATTTTCTTTGTAGATTGTCTGATAAAGAACAACAGCATATTGCTGAGATTACGAAACTGCAACAAAAACTTGCTTTAGTTCAGGAAGAGAACGAGGAGAATACCTTCCGGGAATTAGAAGAAAATCGACAGCAACTTTCTGAGAAATTTCAAAAAGATTTGGACGCCATTGTCCGTGAATTAAATCTTAAACACCAGAAACAAATTGACCATTTAATATCAGAAGCTGAATCAAACCAATCGAACGCTGAACGGGACGCATTTGAAACATGGAAGTTAGCAATCATTGAAAAACATGAAAATCAGATACGAGAATTAAGAAATGAGCAACAAAAAGAATTAGAAACAACCCGAGTCATTTTGGAAAAAGAAAAATCGGAGGAAGTGGGCAGAATGAGTGGCGCTCTGAATGCAAAAAGTGCTGAAGAATTAGAGCAACTTCGGACACGACTTACAACGGAATCTGAAGAAGAGCTTAGAAAAGCAACGATTGAACATCAAAATAATTTTGACAAGGAAATTGATAAACTTGTCACCAAATATCAATCTCTGAGAGAGCAACATGAAGCCACAGTAAGGGAGCTAGATAGCAGACTAAATAGCACACTCGCAGCACAGATAGAACCTTTGAACAACGAACTACGTGTATGTAAGGATGTTATACAAGAAAAGGAGATGGAAGTTGAAAACTTAAAACGGCAGCACGAGAAAGATTTGAAGGAATTGAAGCAAAGGAATTTTGATGATTTGGTGGAAGAAGTCTCCGAAGTTCGTGCAGACCTTGCTCTTGACGCCGCTCGCGAAGTTGAAATTGTGAAGTTAGAAGCAGACTATGAACTAGCAAAAAAAATAAAAGACGTGCAAGATACTCGTTCGAAAGAAATTGTTGAACAGACGGCGAAAGTGGAATCTCTTCAGAAAGAGAAGAAAGCGTTAGAGGAACTTCTTCGATCTCATGCCGAAGAAACGCGTGAACTGCAGGAAAATGTGGAAAAGGAAAAGAACGAGCTTAAACGGCTCCATAATGAAGAAATCCAGGATCTGAGGACGAGGTAACAATAATATGAATGTGAATAGGGTTCGTGCTACTCCTTAAAGTCCTTAAATACTACTTGAATGAGTTTTTACTTTTCAAGGGCGCTTGAAAAGCTCTTAAAAACCTCCTTAAATACTCCTCGAATTCTTAAAATGTTTTGCTAAATAGTAAGTGAAACCATAGTATTAACTTTTGTTAGTTGCCATACTGATGCAAACACCGGCGTTAGAAACAAATCGTTGATACAAATTCTTCAATTTTGCACCAAGTATTTCGTTTGGAAGCTACACTGGTCAATAAACCGTGGGCTCGATCTGGGTTTGATTTGCCAGCCATTTTCTATGTTTTCATTTTCCTTGAAAGAAAACATCTCAAACAATCCTTGAAAAATGCTATTTTACTAATTATAAAAACTCCTTAATTACTCCTTGAATTTAACTTTTCAAAACTAGCACGAACCCTGTGTGAATGCAATTTCGAACGCTAATTCCATTCATTTACTCTATTTTCCGAATACTATACACGATTCTGGTGGCTTGGTCAATAAGAAATTATGAAACTTTGTCCAGTACCTACTGAAATCTGTTGCTGAAAGTGTAGAATTCATGCATGATTTATACATTCATCATGCATATCATTTTTACGCAGCCATCCAATTTTTCTCCAAGTTCAACCAAATTTTGATCGATTTGCCCTTACCATTAGCTCCACTAACGTAATAAACCACCCAATTCTTTTCGAGTTTACCTGCCGACAGACAGACAAACAAACAAACACACACATAAACAACACATAAACAAGCAATGACATAACAATAGTGTCATCCACGATTCAGTGATCAGTGTGATCCACTGTCTTTTCGTTAGTTTAGAAAGCCTACTTTTCTGCATGCGTTCTAGTCACGTTTTAACTTTACATTAGCATTTATGCAAAGTTGAAGGAAATTTATACACATTTATTAGATCTAACCAGGAACAGCTGCGAAAATGCAACTATATAGTTGTATTTTTCGCAGCTGTCCTTGTTACTGTAGATGTAATAAATGTATTTAAACTCCTCATTAATAATTCATGAGGAAAACACAAAGAAAAATCATAAGCAGCTTTATATGTGATAAAACTCATCTTCATTAGTATGTTTATATAACGCTTTATCTTAATTAGTATTCTTTTGTAGTCGGAGTTTAAGCCATTTAAAGCACGCCTATATAAAACACTCCTACGCGTGCTTTAAATAGTACATAATGTTTGTGATGTTACTCTGAGTGTATATCCACACCGGACAAGCTTGAAAAAATGCCTGGCCACGGTGGGAATCGAACTACGACCTTTGGAGTACTAGATTTCCACAGTGGCCAGGCATATTGTTCGATTCCCACCGTGGCCAGACATATTTTTCAAGCTTGCCCGGTGTGGATATACACTCAGAGTAACATCACACATATCATATTCACCTGAGTACATTACACCAACACAGACAAATGTATATACATTTCCACTTGACAATTTTCATCTACAAAACCCCTCAACTATTACTCAATCAAGTGCCAACAAAATCTTGACATTTATATGCAAAGGAGGGGGCAAGCCAATAATTTCTAAAAGCCTTTGAATGGTTGCTGATTAGCTGTGTGACAATTAAAAGCCGTAACAATTAATCTTGTGTAGGTTGGATGTTGAGCAACAGAATGCTCTCAATGAACTGAAAGGAAAATTGATGAAGGAAATGGATGATATGCAAGAGATATGGAAGAAAATTTCTGAGGAAGAGCATAAGGAGTTAGAGGAAAAGTTTTCACAAAGGGAGGCGGAGATAAAGGAAAATGAACTAAGAGAAAGAGAGGAAATTTTAAACAACTTGAAAACAGGTACCCACATGCACTTTGTGTTAGTGAATTACAAACCGTATATTCAGGAATGAAAGGCCATGAATTAATCCACCGCAGTTTAGCGCACAAATTTACTGAGTCTGTAACCTTCCAATAACATGAGTTCCTACAATATAGAAATTTAGTTAATTTCTGCTTTTATTTCTACAAAATGATCTGTACAGGATCTTTTTCAAGACAAACAACTAGCCTGCACATTACTATTGTTTGGGATTGGCCATCGATTTATTTGCAGTTTGTCGGCGCCGATTCTTTGTTTGATAATGTGAAAGAATATGAAAGAATGAAGAACGAATAAAACGTTTTTCGTAATTTTACGCTTGGGCCACCAAAAAGTGGCCTTCGAAGTTACACTACTAAGAGGACTCTATGGTTAATAATTTTTCCTCCTGTTCCAAATCGATAAAAATACAACGTCAGGGGAGGGCTGAAACCAAGGTGCATTTATCTCGCTTATTAATACTTGAAAATGATATGTTTTTTAGAACACGAAAAAGTAAATGAGGAGATGAAAGAAAACTTGAATAAAGAACACGAAGATGCTACACAAGAATTGCGAGATAATTACGAGGGAAAAATTAAGGAACTAGAAGATAATTTGGCTGCTGAAAAGGAAGCCTTAGTGAAAGCAAAAGACGAAGCTCTGGAACAAGCGAATGAACAGTATCATCGTGAACTAGAAGCCACGAAACAAGAACTTGTTAAAACACACATGGAGAAGTTTACTTCAATGACAGAAGAACTGGATAAATCCCACCAGGTATACTATATTTTTAAACTATGTGTAAAGAACGTTTGCTTTTCATTATAATTTTAACATAAAATAAACATAAACTACAAATTTACTGCTATGACACTAGCTTTCAGTTCGCCATTTTGTTTCCCCCCTAAAAACGGGCGTTTTCGGGCGTCTTGTGGGCATGCAACCAAAAACCTACTAAAATTATACTAAACTAGGAAAACAATTTGAACTGTTCGTTACACTATGTTATAATCTCGAACGATCAGTGCCAGTGTAGGTAGCGACGATAACAAGACTCTGCGGATTGAGAGAGATACTGAACTAACTGAAAATACAAGCAGAACTTGGACGTCTCGAGCGAAGGCAGTTGGTTGTATCTCTTGTTTTTTTTAGACAGGGTTCGTACAAACCTTGAAAGTCCTTGAATGTCCTTGAATTTGAAAACAAAAATTCAAGGCCTTGAATGTCCTTGAATTTGTAAAGAAGTACTTGAAAGTCCTTAAATTTGTCTTGCTTTAGTTTTTGGATATTTTGTGAGATTATTTGAATTAAAAACGGACATTTTGTTGAATTGATTTTGCATGTTCATATCTGGCACAGCTGTTTGAAACTTGCGTTTTGAACAGTTCAACGTCAGATTTTGCTGATTTCTAACCCCTATTCTTCAGTATTTAGTTCTTGAATTTGCTGATACGTGGCCTTGAATGTCTTTGAAAAGTCCTTGAATTTGACTCTTCGTCACATGTACGAACCCTGTTTAGACTCTGGCAAAATTAGGTTGCGGTTAGGCTTTTGAAACCAAGCATGTCAGTTTATCGATAAAACACTATGAAGCTCTTCTCATTGCCAATCAAAATATAATGAACCTCCCTACTTTTTTATTTACCGCCAAAACACAGGCCTGTTTCCTTATTCTGGATGGATAGCAATAAGTGCTATCCGGTTTATATCTATTCTTTGTGAAAGCAACATTTTGCTCATGTAAGCTGTTGTTGGTTATGTGTTTGAGATAGTTCAGAAGGTGATTATTACGCGATAATCACCTAAAGAGTTTTTCAAAATGGCGGCAAGCCATTTTGTCCAAGTAAATGACGAAGAAATGTGTATTTTTATCTTTTTACCCAATAATCACCTATGAAATTATACTGAAACAATTATTCACCTCAGGCTCGGTGATTATCGTGAATAAAAACCTCGACTTCGTCTCGGTTTTTATTCACCGATAATCACCTCGCCTTCGGCGAATAATTGTTAAATAATACCTCCACTCGAGCCGTCGTACTCATATACTGTTTTACTCATTATGAATAATTCATTATTTTATAGGAGGAACTTCAAACTAAACTGAAAGAAGCTGAGGAGATGGCTCGCTATAATTTAGAAAAAGAACATTTGGAAAGCTTGAAAAAGCTTGAAGAAGACTTACAAAAGAAGCACGAAGGACAACTAAATGCCTTAAATAATTTGGTCGAACAACACCGAGCGCAAATCAAGAAACTAAGTGAAGACCATGCAGTTGAAATGCAAGAACTGGAAGAGAATTGGCAGAAGAAACTTGCGGAAGAATTAAGTTTACTGAAGAATGAACAACGCGAGGAAATGTTGTTGAAGGAAAATTTGCTTGACAAAGCAGAGACAGAGATAAGACGAGCTGTTCTGGAAATTGAAACGAAAGACAAGAATATGAATGAAATGACTGAGTTTATAGAGAAAACGAGTGGCGAATACGAGGAGAGACTAGCTAAAATACGCAAGGAATTTGAAGATACGTTAAATGATATGAAAACTAATACTGACAGTTCATATGAAGAACAGTTACGTGGCGTCCAGGAAATGTTGTCTAAACAACATGTGGAAGAGTTGGAAAGACTGAAAGCGGAACATGATAAGGTAGGAGGAAAAAGATGATTTAATGGCCATATTTATATTAGACGTTTTTTGACGTCTGGGACCGATTGTATGAAGGCCGAATAGTGATTTTTTCAACCTTTCTAAAAATGCCTGAAATACTATGAGGCCAACAGATATGGACCTTGCAATTAATAAAAAGAATCATTAATTTATAAGTACATAATTTTAACCTGGGCTAGACCAATCAACGTCCTAACTGCAGAAAGCTTGAACAAGTCGCTGTCCTGCGGATAGCGCCCTGGTACAGCCGACGCGACTTAGGCCTGAGAACATGGAACCACGTGATCAAACCACGTGATCAAACCATGTGATTACAGTTTGAATCCTTGTTGGTTGAGATAACCGATAAAAATCGGAACACACCGCATACAGAACAAATCGGCCGATAACAATCGAACAATATCAAAACAATTTGACCAAAATCGCTTAAAAATGAAACCATGCACACACGCAAAGATTTCATTAATTTTAATCGGCCGATTATGAATCACATCGTGTGCACCTGACTTAATGTAAATACGAGATGAACAGCTCAACATAACACTAAGAATGAAACAACAAAAACAAAAAAAACATTTTGATTTGATAACAGTGCTTCTTTGCTAAGTGCGTCCAAGTTTAGTCTAAACGTCTAAAGTCCCGTTTACACTTTCAATTTTTGATGCGATTTTCTCCTTCTGATGCATGTGAACGAGTAGATGAGTTACGAATGTTTGGAGTACATGTACCCTCATTTGAACATTTGAACATTTATAACTTATCCACTCGTTCACATCCATCAGAAGAAGAAAATCGCACCCAAAATCGCAGCAAAAATCGCCCGTGTAAACGAGCCTTAAGACGTCTGTTATAAGTGCGTCGTTTGGATGAACTTAACAGACGACGTCAACCTTTCACTCGTCTGTCTAATTTCTCGTATTTTTATTGGGCGATTATAAGTCGTCTCATGCAGGGTCTCATGATTGACTTTGTCTTTCAATATCAACTTTAGTTAACTATATTATTAATATGTCTTCAAGTGTGTGACACCGATCACATTCTTTATAATTGCATAATGTTTCTATCCATTTAGCATATTGAACTTGCGAACAACGAACTTGAAGGAGAGCGAGCTTTGAAATCTCAAATACAAGAAGAATTGGAACGGAAATTGAGTGAACATACAGCTGCAGCAGCTGAACAAGAGAGAGCGTTAAGAACTCAAGTCAGGAAATTAGAAAATGAAGTTGCTGAACTGAAGGTATTCATTGAACTATCATTGTACATGCACAAGTAGCTGTCACACAACCATCATCCTCATAGGATATGAAAAGACAGACAGTCATGTCGCTCCTAATCTCTTGTCTATAAGAAAAAAGTTTACCACACATATTTAGTTTGTCCACAGCTACGTTCTAAGTTCGTTTACTTTTCAAGTTGGCTAATCCTGTTTCATTTGTAATTAAAAGTACCCAGATAACTTACTGTTCTGCAAAAAAAAAATTGACTCAAATTGTAAAATAGTGCACCACAGTGACTCAAAATATTGGTAAAATTTATCAAATTTAAGAGAAAATTTACTAATCTTTACTCAGACGATTGAGTGAATTTACTTAAAAATTGAGTAAATTTGCTCATCAATTTGAATAATTTGCTCTAAATTTTCATTCAGTGCGGGTGTATTATTTTTCTCAAGTTTTTGAGTCAAAATACCAGGGAGTTTACAGTGTGTATTCGTGTATATTCACAGTATATTCGCACCAAAGGTACATATAATAAGACCACTGTTTTCGTACCTTTTTATATGCCTCTTGCATTCTATGCCACTGAAATTCCCCAAAATGATCTACGAATGTTGAAACATCTCTTTGTTTCCTATGGTAGGAGAGAAATGATACTATTCAAAAGACACTTGAAGAAAAAGAGAAAGAGTTTACTGAAGTAAGTTTTGTTCAAGCATTACTTTGTCAAGTTAATAGAGAGGTTCAGATTTGACTGCCACTGCCGCTACCATTAAGGGATCAATAACCAATCAGATGCGTTTGAAATATCCGATTAACCAATCACATGCATACTAATCTAGTGAGAGATAGCAGTAGTCAAATCTGAACCTCTGTAATTATGCAATAACCTTTAAGTTTATTAAGAAATCGGTTAAAAGGTATTGTGATATAACCATTAGCAGGTCAAGGCCATGTTTTACTGAATTACTGGAAACGTACAACTCAATTCATTTATCCATTGTGTACTGGCAGAGAAATTGAGAGCTTGGTCTGCGTTTCACTACGACTTTTCTCCACTCATAATGTTCATGGAAATTACTTCATGTAACGTATAGGCTGCAGTTACATTAATATACTCTTTCACTTGCCCACTAGGCTGCAGTTGCATTAATCTTTCTCTTGCCCATTAGGCTGTAGTTGCATTAATTTTCTCTTTCACTTGCCCACTAGCTTCAAGAACAAAAGCAAGCAGTAGATATGGATGTTCGTACACTGGAAGGACATATAAGAGATATTGAGAACAGAGAAGAAAGACAACAACGCGAAAATGCCAACCTCATTCAAATGTTGAGAGCTGATTTGGACGCCATGAATTCAGAAAGGTAATTAAGATAATTATATCATTAATTTGTAATATTTATGGGATGACCTCAAACGTAAACTGCCGTGGTTTGTGCTAGAACTAGTATAGGAGTGTACAAAAGTAAAAAATAGTCCGAATACATGTGACGTGGCCAAGAACCCAAAGGCTCGTTGAGGCGTTTACACTACGCTCACTTTTTGGTACCAGCAAGGATAAATGAGTAAATGTGTTGTATATTGGTAGGCTGGTAGCATGTATAAACGGACCTTTATAGACCCTTACTTTGGAAAATGCTGCAAGCATGACCACGATTATTCGTATTAAAATTTTAACACTGCTGACTGGTAGTAGAAATCTCGTACTTTAAACTGCAGCCAGAAAATGTTTGAAGAATTCAGTACCATGAATTTATGTTATGTAGGGACAGTATTGAACGTGCTAAGGCGAAGTTGGTGCGACAACTGACAGCTGCTGTAAGGACGACAATAGCAATAGAAGATACAATCACAAGTCGTCTTGAGACGTTGTTTGAACAAACAATGCGTGAAGATGATGAAGAAACTGTTTCTGAAGTTGCTTCACTTCCTGAAGCAGAGGATTCTACACCTGTAGGTTTTAGAAGAAGACAAGCTACTGGGATACTAGCTTCTTCTACACCTGCTGCTCCTGCTGGTGGTGCTAGAGCTCTTGGTAGGTTTCGCCAATTCAATTAAGGTTGTCGTCCAAAAGGCAAAACTCACAAACCTCCATCTCTAAATGGCGGAAAGCCTAATGAGAGGACGTGTATAACAGTATTTTTGTTTGTACGTTTATTTGCTTGTAATGTTGTGAAAAACACAGCTTTTACCCCATTCTATATATACCATTGTGTTTTTCGCGCTGTATAACTATATCATGTACAACTAATAATATTCAGTTGCTACCAGTAGTCCATTCTACATACGTATTGGCCAGGATTGTGAGCAAAAATGAATCTCTGAATGTCCAAATTGGAATCAAATCCGTCCGAACCATAGTCAATATATAGAATAAGAAGGTTAGGAAACTCGATGCAGACATAGACTTCATTATCTATGTTTCTTTATAAAATAACATGTGTATAATGCATGAGTCAATTCCAGGAGTAACCATCCCCCCCGGGAACACACCCGGGCATTTGATTTGATTGGTTACTATAGTGTAAATGCCTGGGTGCCGGGACACAACTTGAAGACTAATGCATGGCCCTTGAGCAAGCTGAGAGTGGAAAATACCCCACCCCGGGGACGATTTTACAGTCGATTTCACGAAACTTTGACCACAAATGTTCCGAACTTCGTTGCGAAGTTCGGAAGCTCATATTGGAATTCACAAGCCAATTTGTAAACAAAGTCCATGATTGGTCCGTGAAGTAAAAGAAGCCAATCAAATGCGTAGCTTACAAACTGGTTTGTGAATCTCATTATGAACTTTTGAACTTCGCAACAATCTTGTAAACTTCGCAACGAAGTTCGGAATATTTGTGGTCAAAGTTTCGTAAAATCGACTGTAAACATAATCATAGTCATTTAATAACATTATAGTATTAAACTGCTATGGAATATTATAAAACATAAACCTTTAATAGTTGTATTTAAATTTGCATGGCACAGGGTATAATTTTCGCTTATTCTGACAATAAATTTCACGCCACCTTGACCACGAGGGCGCAAAATACGATCAAGCGCGCCCACATGCGTGCCTGAAACTAGGTTTTGCTGCCTTAAAATTTGCGGGGGGGGGATTCTGATTCTGTGACGTCATGTTCAAACGCTCTATTATATCTGCATCGAGTTTCTAACCTTATTGACTATGTTTGAACTTACAAGGGCTCAGATCACTGAACTGTTGGAGTGTCTAATTAGCCTTTCTCACGCTCGGTTTTTCTCCCATTTTTAAGGTACTGCCTCTCCCAAGTCTCAGGGTAATTGCTAGATAGTATACTTCAAATAAGGTTTCCGTTTTATATCAATTTTTAAAATAAGTTAGGGTCAGGTTGGGGTTAGGGTTAGGGTTGGGGTTAGTGTTATGGTTTAGATTTGCGTTAGGATAGTTTTTCTACGTTATAAAAACGGAAACCTTATTTTGAAGTATACTATCTAGCAATTACCCAAGTCTCACAGTATACGCCCCGAGAAATGCGACATTTATCATTGACTGCAAGTGTGTGTGTATAATGGTAATTCAAAATTTACAGTTACAAGTTAGACTGTCTAGATTTTCTGACATGGGAAGACAGTGCCCCAAATATGGCGAAGTTGCCCCAAAAAAAAAGCTAATTTAGACATTCAGAAATATTTTATGTGCACATTTACCGCGGGATTTGGACACATTACTTTCAGACACACTAGCTATGATAACACACATGAAAGAACTTTTAGTCCACAATGTTATAATTTGATCAATTTTACGACATTAGTTATAGCTATTACGGTAGTTAGTTGCTTTTGCAAAGCACTGCATACGATACTGTTTCTTTCCAGATGATAGTGATGAGAACACTGTGACTGAGGACAAACAAGCGGAGCTATCATTGTTGAGTGACGAAGGTCTTGAGGTGTCTGTCATTTTAAGTGACAATCAAGGCTCATTGGATGTTCAAAATGATGAAACTGTTGTAGGTACGTCGCTGTGTTATTAACTTGGGTGTTGTGGCACGGTTTTGCGGCAGATTTTTTATTGTTGAAATATGTACTTTTCAGTTCATAATGTCGCCCATTAGAATGCGAGAAGAGTGCTTCCAGGCCCTAGCTTGGTTGACTCCTCCGGGAATCTAGTTTCCTCCTGTAGTAACATCGTATACCTGTAAAGCCTTTGATACTAGAGCTCTATGAAGAACAGATAACGGCATCCACTACTCACTAAGAATCTGTTAAGTTAAACCCGCTTTATGTTAAGCCTTTCGCAATACTATTTTCAGAGTATATCTGAGTATAACGTATGCTTTTTTATGCAAGGTGTTTTTATTTTATAGATTCAGGAAATCGTTTAAGAGTTGCTGTGAAGAAACTCCTTGATATTGTAGCTTCCGTCAGTAGACAGGTATGAACACATTTTATTTCACATGACAATGTGTTTGCGAGCGGAGACGAATTCAACCGGCTTAAAAACAATGGCACGTTTGGTGTATTCTGATAAAATACTGGATCAAGCCGTTGAACAAATACGAATTTCACAATTCACAAATTTAACATCCTTCCTGTCGTTGAATAACTATTGAAGAAACATGCATAATAATAGGGCAGGTGGTATTGAGCATATTTGCTGAAATATACTTGAACATAAATTAGTTATTCTTCAGATGCTATAACCGTGCAAAGATCATTTGTTATTGTTCTGTGTAGATATTGTCGTAAAGTTACTGTAGCCGTTGTTTAAAGTTTTATTATTTGCATGAAGTACAACAATCATCTGTATGTTGTGGCTTGGTTTTTTTGCAACCTGTAACCAAATATTGAGATAAAGTTCTTATTCTGTGTATAGTTAAACGATGCACGAAAGACCCAGGATGAACTACTGAATACAACCAGTCAAAGAACAGAGGAACTGAATCAACTAACTCAAGCACAGAATGTTCTCATGTTACGTCTGCAAGAGGAAATTGAAACCAAGGAAGATGTGACAAACAGACTACGGAATGCTGAGGAAGAAATGGAAGTACATATAGCTAATGTAGAAAGACTTGAAAACCTTCTCAAGGAAAATGAAAAGTTGCATGTGGAAGAAAGGCTTTTGGAAGAGAGAAATATGGAAACACAGCGTGAGATCGAAGAATTACTGAAAGAAAAAGAAGAACTTCAAAACGGCGTTGAAAATTTAAAATCGAAAAGCGAAGAGATGGAGAAAGCTTATGAAAAGGAAAAGCAACTATTGTGTGATAAAATTACAGAATTACAAAACAAGGTGAAGGAATCGGAAAGCGAATTTCGTTTACATTTGTCAGAGATTCTTACTCGGGACTTTCTGTGGAACGGGAAGAAGCTTTGCCTGAGGAAAAGCCACCTACACCTCAGACAGAGGACTTGAAGGCGAAAATTGAGTCTCTCGAAGAGGAGTTTAAAACTAAGGAGAAAGAAAATATACAATTGAAAGAAGCACAAGAAAAACGCAACAACGAACTTTCCAGCTTAAATGAAAACAAAGCCGAGTTAGAAAGAGAACTACGTGAGAACAAGAATGAATTCCTCAAACTCAAACAGGGCTACGAGAAGGAAATTGAACGACTTCGTGCCACGAAACATGAAGTACATGGAAATGAAGAATTGTTTAAAGAAAACGAATCGTTAAAGAAGGAAGTTGGTACTTTAAAGATGAGCGTGAAGAGTTTGACCAGTGACGTGCAGCATGTTTCTAAAGAGAAGGATGGTGTGCAAAGTGCATTCCAAGAAGCTGAAATCGCCTGGGAGGAAGAGAAGAATAACTTACAACAACAGCTTTACGATAGTTGTCTTGAAGCTTCATCGTTTAAAGTAAGTGAAATAACTCGTTTATGAGTTTAATGTTAAAGTGTCAAATAATTATCACTTATTTACCGAGACCGAGGAAAACAGCGTGGTTTGTGGCCCCGAGACCGTCGTTTTATTATATAGCAAGTGTCAAAGTCTTAATAATTCATCTGGTATTCCGAAACTGGATAGAAACCTTTCTTTTTATCTTAGTAATAGATAAATATCTTCTTTTGAACGACTTGCACACCAACCAGCAGACATGCTGAAACTCTTGAATGAACTTTGAACTTGCCGGTTGGCGCGAACAGCTCGCGCCTCAATAATTGTTTACAATTACATGCTTTGGTGAGGGGACAACCGGTTATTGTAGTAAACATGACGTTTTTTTGCCAATCGGGAAACAGGAAAATTGAACTTTGACACCTGCTATATGATAATGAAACATAATTTTCGTACCTGTCTATTCCTAAATCTAAGAGTATTTTATTTGTTTTTTTTTTGTTTATTATGTAATATTATTTATTACCATTTGCATAATTTGGAATGTTTTTCATACAAAAATTAGCTTGATAGACGGAGATTTTTTAGATAGGGATTTCTTAGATTGATAGATTGGGATTTTTGAAGAATGAGCCAGTGCCATACAGTGATAAATTCTATGAACTGAACTGAACTGGAACTAATCTTACCTTTATAAAATTTTGAAATATTTAAATTTTTCCGTATGAAAAACGCTTAACTAGAATGCAGCCTAAACTGGCTGAATTTTTAATAAATTTTATTAATTTTCTAGGATCGATTAAATAAAATCAAACAGGAGGCTGGAAACGTCACCGAACTCCAGGAAAAACTTTCTGAACGAAATGAAGCTTACACGAAGCTTGAAACTAATGCTAGTAGTTTAGAAAATGAAGTAACCAACCTCAAGAAATCATTAAGTGAAAAAGAAATTGAAGTGGACACTCTTACTGCGAGCGTTGAAGAACTGAAAGAAGGGTTATTGACTCAACAGAATATTTTAGAAGAACATCGTGTCAAGTTGATTCAGGCTGAGAATGACAAAATTATAGACGAAGATGAAATTAGGAAGTTGAAAGAAGCTCTTGTGGAAGCTGAACGCAATGTTGAAGAAGGAGATGCCAAGATGCAAGAGATTTTGAGAAATATGAAGAATCTTGAGTCAACATATAAAGCACAGACCATTGACGCAACACAGCAACTTAATGAAAAGGTATATATAGCATTGCAGCTAGTTCTTCTGGATTGTTTGTTTTGCGTAAAACTGATGTGATGCTTTTGAAGCTGATAGAAGTGCATTAGTGGTGAATGAATAAATATACGATCTAGATGGTAGTAAGGATGATGGTTTATGCTGCTGATGGAGATGATATTTGTGATAAAGGGATTGAAGGGAGTATAATATGATGAGAATGGTGTTGATTATAATGCTGGTGGTAGTTATATTTGAGTATCAAGGTAGTTATGATGGTTACCATGGTGGTTATGATGGTTACCATGGTGGTTATGATGGTTACCATGGTGGTTATGATGGTTACCATGGCGGTTACGATGGTTACATGGTGGTTATGATGGTTACCAAGGTGGTTATGATGGTTACCAAGGTGGTTATGATGGTTACCATGGTGGTTATGATGGTTACCATGGTGGTTATGATGGTTACCATGGCGGTTATGATGGTTACATGGTGGTTATGATGGTTACCAAGGTGGTTATGATGGTTACCAAAGTGGTTATGATGGTTACCATGGTGGTTATGATGGTTACCATGGTGGTTATGATGGAGGTGGTGTTCGTGTTGATGTTGATGGAAGTGTATAATTTGGGAGGGTAGTGTTGATAGTTTCCGTGCTGATGGTGTACATTAAACAAATATAATTTGAATAACCATTTTTATAGGTTGATGCCTTGCAAGAAGAGCTACGTGAAGTTAACATGAAACTTGATCAAGAAAAACAGGTACATTGTGTATGTTGTTTATTGTAAATTTCGAGAGAAAACTATAGACCGGAGCAGTTGCGAAGAATGTCACAATATAGAAATAATAGAACATATGGCCCTACCATTCCAATGCATTGGCACCTGTACTACAGAGTACAGTTTCCAAAAGCTAATCAGAAGTTTATGCCAGTGAATTTGCAATTATGGTGCAGGACCGTAGATTCAATTCTTGCCAGAGAGCCAAGTGTTGGATTTGTCGCAACTGGTACCGATTAGGTCTTAAAACATGAGCCAAATTATTTTACATGTTTTTTTAATTTTGTTTTCTAACAGAGTAACAACGTGATCAGAAGTCATATCAATGATTTGAAACAGCAACACATTCAGGAGATGCTGTCTTGTAAATCTCAGTTCGAAACGGATATCAGGAATGCGATTGAAAGAACACAATGGCAGCAAGGTGCGGGAGAACCAATGCAGGACTTCCAGCAACAGAGCTATGAATCAGAACCAGGTGAATAGTGCATTCTTCTACCGGTTTCTATTTTATAATGGTCTATAAACTGAAAATATAAATGAAAGTTGAACTTAATCATTCTAACGGAAACAAAATTATTGTAATTTATAATTTTTCTGTTTCAAATTCTGATGAGTCATGATTACATCTTTACTCTTTGGCCTGAAAGTTTGTTTTAGATTTGGGTTGTTAAGTTCTGATACCTCAACCTCGTACCCAGGCTATTTTCTCTTATGTTCTGGTGCCACGGTCACCTGCTGAGAAACCCTGGGTACGAGGATGCCGATAGCTATGTGACACGAGACAATTCTTTTGCAACTTCCAAAGTCACTTCTTGCGCACAGCCTGTTATATAGATTTGTACTTACAGAGAAACGGCTCACGTTTCACTTCGCCGATATTTTCCATTCTCGTTCATTCCTTTGCACTTCGCTATATAAAGAAAACATTGGCGGAATAATTTTAATTATTAAAACAACTATTCATGCACCGAAGTAGTGGTGAATAGCGCAAGCATATACCATATTAACGAAATAAAAATGACCATAAGAGAACAAAAATGAACAAAAAACAACGAAAATATTTTTAAAACAATTTGTATTACAGCTCCGGTAATAGTTGTAAACAAAACAGTATTTATAAGCCTTTAGTAATTTTATTAATTAGAAATAGTTTTAAAAATAGCTCTATACACATGCACTGTTAAACAAAACTTGGGAAGATATTTTGTTTTGGTTCCAAGGTGAATAGTGCAAGGATGTCTGGAGCTGAGGAACCAAACAAATTGCGCGAAAAGCAACGATAGTAATATTATCCACCTCCTGAGGATATGCTAAAACGTGCTTGTTAAGTCATAGCCTTCAAATACTTATCTCTATGTCAGTAATTACCCTGCAGTGTAAACGTTTTTTATCTTTCAGATTGGAATATGAAATCACGGATAAACAGCGAACTTAAGGACGCTGATGGATTCACAAAAACGATAGCTGGATATCTGTCTGGGTTGAAACATGAGAGCTGTGACGAGGATGAAGATTTTAATAGCTCCACTACGGAAAAAATGGAAGTAAGCCGCATGTCGGACGTTTATCTCGATATTTGTCACAATGTCAAAATTCAACGTTTTCATTCCATAGCTGACCACCACTATGTTGTTCCTTGAAAATTACCACGCTGACCACCACTATCTCTCGGTTTCCTGTATAACTTTTATATGTTGATTTGCTAGCACTGCACCGGAATTGCAGGTTCTATTCCTCCCAGAGGGCCTGTGTAGTTGCATTTTTCGCATCTGCTCCTGGTTATAGGTCTGGGATTTGCACTCGACATTTCCACCTATGAAAACCCTTCAACACTGTTTAATTAAATTACTACGTTATTTACGCAGGATTTATTCTAAGGAAAGTTTAGTCTTCGCATCCACTACTACCACTCTGAAAAACACGCAAGGAGCTAACCTTCAATACTTATTATGAAACAATCAGACTTTACTCTTGTTCCTAATAAATCGGTATTCCCAGGCTTATTCTCAATGTCTGTTAGGAAGATTGGTTTGAACGTTAACCTATAGGATTAAAGTTTGTTCGTTCACTGCAAGCAGGTATATCAATCATGTTTCGCTCGCTACTCTGGTTTAAATAAATGATTACAAAGCCCAGTCGAATTGTAATCAAGACCCAACGTTTCGACACTCCAGTCTAGTGTCTTCATCAGGCGTGATCTAAAATTGCAATCGTGGCTTCTTAAATACCCAAGGAATGACGTCACCTGCCAATGAGATGCATATATTCCTCTGGCAAATAGGCACCGTCATCCCTATTCAAAGCTTGATTACTCATATTTATATGCCACACTTCTAGGCAAAGTCCTATAGGATTAAGTTAACCAGATTTCGAACAACGGGCCCCACAGAAGTCAGTTGGGTAAAAGAATCAATTACTGGACGCAATGACGTCATTTTAAATTTCGTACAAATACAAAAATTTTCACCGTGCATCGACAGGTCGTTGGCCAAAACCAGTAAGTGTCCAATACTGTTAGGCATGCGCGTTCGTGGCTAGCATGCATGAGACATCGGTGAGGTCGCGAAGATGTCTGCTTAATAAGGGTTCGACTGTATATGCATCCATCATCTATAAACATGGCTAACTGCCCATACTCAACTATAATGTTGTTTTTAGACGGTACTGGATGATCTCAGACTGGATGCGGATGCCGTGTATAATTTAGTTAACAGTCTACCAGCGTTTCATGATCCAAATATCCAGTATCTTCAAACAGCCTGGGAGGAAGAAATAGAAATTTTGAGAAAAGCGATTGAACTGTTGAATGAAGTGTCGAAACCGGTAAGTTCATTTCAATTCTACATCTACATTGAATAAGTGCGTGGAAATAACAGATCCGGATAAATTATCACACAAAACGGGTTAAACCCAAATGTCGTTCTAACTACTGTATACCGACTATACAAAAACATTGAGATATCACGTTTTTTATGTTACTCTGAGTGTATATCCACACCGGGCAGGCTGAAAAGTTAGCCTGACCACGGTGGGAAACATATATTGAGATATATCAGATTAAAAATATTCGAATATTAGCTTATGATGTCAAAGTTATAATGTGTAAGTTATTATGAAAGGAATTAGATATAAAAACGAACGCGGAGTTCAAAACAATAAAGAGGTTCAGATTTGACTTCCGCTACAGGAACCTCCCACTAGTTCAGTACACGCATCTATATTGGTCGATAGGCTATTTTACTTAGTGGAAGTCAAGTCTCAATTCTCTAACAATCTCCTCTTGTAGATCATTTCACTCCATAAACCTTAGAACTCCGAATGTAAAAAGAGGCTTCCACGTTTCTGTGAATCCGTATGAACAACCACGTGGTTTTCCAAATTCGAATCCACTAAGTTACTGTGAGACATTTTTTACACAATTACCGTTGATCTCGCTTGCTTTCTTTTGGTTTCTAATGTGTCACATCCAGTGAACTCTGTGAACACTGGAACGATAGTTCAAGGTAAACGGCCCTATGATTGGGTGAAGCCAAGATGGCGGCCTACAGATCACTCTATAGGCCGCCATATTGTAGGTATAAAACACGCGTGTTTTTCGCGGGAGCTGAAAAATCACTAAAGTTTTCCGATCGATGTTTTTCAATTTTTGGACATAAATGCTCATTTTAATAGTAAATACCCTACCTAAAAACTAAATGAAAAGGTAAGATGATGCAACTGCAGTACATATTATTCTGTGCTCAGTTCAAATTCATAGATAGTCCAGAAAAACAAACGTTTCCTTGTGTTTCTCCGGGGGGTGTTCTGAATTTGTTTTTCACTCGTCAAATAACTTTTCTTTTTATGATGAAGTGTTTCTAAAATTTGCTTATTCTGAAAGACAACTTGCTCTAGTTTCTCAGGGTCATGGTAAAGCCGGACTTAAAAAATAGGCGGCCGAAAAATTATGAAATTTCTACATGAAATGATGCCGATTTTTCGTACGGAATTCAATGAATTTCCGCGTAGCGGCATACTGACAAGATGGGCTTCAATTTCCGCCACCTTGGCTTCAAAAACAAAGCCGGTTAGCCGGAGTTATCGTTGCAGTTTTTATTGAGTTCACTTGTCCCACCCAGGGTCCCACACAAAGATACTGAACATACCAGGACGCTTTCCATTGGTTTGTATAACGGTAACATTCATGAATTAAGTAGAAATGTCTGTGCTAGTGTAGGTAGTGCCAAAAGTATTAACAAGCTTTCGTTGATAGGGATGCAACTACCTCAAAAATAAAAGGAGAATTTTGACGTTTGACCCTTCTTCGGCTGGTAATTCCAGACGAAGGGCCTTCGCTCGAAACGTCGAAATCTCTACCAACGAAAGCTTGTTTATACTGATGAATACCCGCGGGATTGCGGATCGAGCGATTTTATATATTTCACATGTGAAATTATGTGTGGAATTATTGGAAAAAGCTTCGCATGTGAAAACGCGCATTTTATATCTGTAATTCAGCTTTAACTTTTTCTCCTAAGGTTGACATGTGAAATTATTTTTTGATATATAGATTTGAGACAGTTTCACATGTGAAATCATATATTAAATTTTTGTAATGGAAACATACAAAGAATATAAATTATGTATATCATTTCAGGATGAGGGAACCATGGGCAAGGATTGGAGAGGTGTCATCGTGAGTGCTGTTTTAGATGTAAGTGCGCGTGGAATGTATATATACAAATTGTTGCCTGTATGTACATGCATACGACAGCATACATAGTACAGTTTGTATAGAAAACTCCATTAGAGCAGTCTTCCTTTTATTGAAAGTAAATAATTCTGTAATTTTTTGTGATAGGTTTTGAAGAAAGAAGAGGATATGCTGTTATCAGAATTAGAAACAATCGACTTAGCTGCAAATAACGATGTGGTTTCGACGTCGAATCTAATTAGAAGACGGCAACAAAAGCAGGTTGGTGAATACTGTTGCAAATATTTGGCTGGTTGATTTTTTTTGCAGTTTAACAAATGTAAAGGTCAATTATAAGAACAGTATGTTGGGTTGGAGTGAACTACTTTGAGGCAGTCAGAGCCGAGAATTTTTTTCTGTACATTGTTTTCTTGGTAACTGACGAATATTAGTCCGTTGGAATTAGATGTTATATTGTATATGAATTGCCATAATTTAAATTCTATATAACATCACAACTATAACTGTCTCTATAGAATGTATTGGACCATATTGCTTAATCCTTTTGTTGCATTTCAGATTTGAATAATTTGAATAATTTAATAATATAGGATGATTTACATCGTCAGTCTGTGGACAGACTTTACGAAGCTGATAGAATCTCATTGTTATCTGAAATTGATGAATTGAGGAAGTCTATGATAGTTGTGAAACAGGAACTGACTAATGAGGTATACAGTCATGTATTATTTGCCTATCTTCCGACTGTCGGTTATAGTCGGATTATTGATATATCCGTTTCATAGTTGATCGATCGATCAATTAATTGATTGATAGCATTGTCCGATTTGTTAGTCAATTGATCGGTTCTTGGTCGGCTGGATTTAATTTACTTTTTTTCTATATTTGACCTTCAATATTCAAGTGTCCCCTATTTTGTATTAATTGCACACAGCTTACAACGGTATCCTCATAATTCTCTGCAGAATCACAAGCTTCAACAACAACTCAAGGCTATACAACAGCAAGTGAGGAAACGCGAGAAGGAACTTCTGCAACAAGGTGACGAATATTTTTCGTTTCAATTTCTTTATTTTTAAATTCTTCAGGTAAAGTAAAAACTTAAGTCCATTATTCATCAAAGAAGTGTTTCGAACATGCTCAAATTCATTTGTCAACATTCCCCTACGCTAACACGTGATCAAATAGGGAAAATTATGGCATCCAAGGCACTCGGTGTGGGTCTTGGTTCGACGTCGCACGTTTTGTTTGTCTCTTCTGCTTTGGCTTAGGTTTGTTCTCACTGAGAATGCAAGCATAACGTTTTAAAAACATTCGGTTCTCTTGACATTTATACATATGAAACAGTTTTCACCAATACACAAATGCCTTACGCTAATTCTGGGATCACTTGTGAAAAGCAAACCCGTCGTTATTTCAACCCTTAAGCTTTACAAGTTTGGAAAAAAAACAAAATAGATAGTTACATAACTAAGGGTCCTGGCGCCTTGAAATAACTATAAAATTAAAAATGCCAAGGTGCCAGATCTCACTACAAAAAATTGCAAAGCAATTGAGGACGTAACATATATAAGCACAAAGACAAAACAAACAAACAAAGAGAAAACAAATAAACAGAACTATCATTCACTTAATTTGGTTTTTAGTGTGAAGTTTCTTCGAAACTTCACAGTATTGTGATGACTGGGGGGAAATTCACACGAATCAGTCAGTCATTCATTCAGTCATACAGTAAACTTTCCGGGGGGTGTATACGATTTATGTTCGTAGTGATTTATTGTGCTTTGTCAGTACTTTGAAGGTTATTTAAGCAATTTCAGTTGACTTATTTACATATTCTGTTATCCTTTTGCCAAGTTCACAAAAAATTTCGAGGAATCGCTTTTGTTATTGTAATTTTTTGTAAATTTTAAAACATTCGCTTCTCATGTTGTGTAAAGGATCTTTACCCCGGAACACCCGATTTTTCTTTAGTAGCGCAAATGCGCATGCGCTATCAAGCCGTAGATCACGATGGCGTGACGATATGCTAGGAAGGAGTGACAGTGTTGTTTTCAGATGTATAAACATTTTAGACGTGAATATTGAGTAAATCTTTGAAAATCTACGCAATATATAAATTGATCTTATGCATTACGGGCGTTCAATTAAATGCCGATAATATTTAGACGGTATATTCATTATACAGAGCTAGGAAGGAGCTAGAACGCCTAGACAGTGCAGTTAACACTCAACTCTCAAGTGCATAAACATTTCAGACGTATTAAATATTGAGTCGAAAATCTTTGAGATTCTAGGCATTCAATTGAGTGCTGATATTATTTTCACGGTATACTCATTATACGGAGGTATACAGTACGTGCGAAGAAGCGAGACTGTGTTGTTTTCAAGTATATAAACATTTCAGACATGAATATTGAGAAAATCTTTGAGATTCTACGCAATAATATAATATATAAATTGATGTTATGGCATTCAATTAAGTGCCCATCGATATTATTTAGACCGTGTATTCACTATACATTCTCATTGACTGTATAAGGTGCTACATCACAGAACTCAGTACAAAGAGCGAAAAATTGCATCAGATCAATAAAGCGTAAACAACTATTAAACAGAAGCGGGTGTTTGTACAGGCGTTTGCGAAGAAAATTTTGCGAGACGAAAGAAATCAGTCGAGTCAGAGCTCCTTAATACCTTATTTAAATAAGAAAGACGAGGAGATAGCCAATGTGTTATCGCCAACGTGTTATCGCCAATCGCTTGGCTCGCCAACAAGATTTATGCAATGGAAGAAAAAAGCAAGGAGGTACATGTAGCCAACGTGTACTGTTACGGACCTTGTTTACTGTCTAGCACAACGCCGTTGTCAACGGTGCAAACTCGTGTTCAGTGCAACGATAACTCTACCAGATCTTACGAGAATCAATCTGTAGTATTCTGTACACAGAACTGTATCAAAGCTTGTCAAAACTGCTTTAAACACTGCAGCTATAACTGTGAAACCATCGAAATCTAAAGTGACATTATTCAACACATGCGAAAAGCTGAAAATAGACACAACGTACCTTCGAAAAGTCAAAGGTCAATGAGACTTGTTATTGTGAAACATGTCACAATTAGGTTAAAATGCGGAAGCGGATGGAGCGGATCCACGGAACGGATATGCGGATAAAATACGGAACGGATGAAGATAAAATGCTTCCTTTCAATGATATAACGACGTAGTGCTTATTATTCGTAATATATCGTATACAGCTATTTCAATTATAGTTTTAGATAAGTTTAGCATAGCAGTAGCCTCGTGGGGTGGCGACAGCTGCAAATTTTAGCGACAGCTGCAAATGCAAATGCAAATGAAAATTTAGAATATGCAAAATTTGGTTGTTGGTGAAACAATTAAAATTTAGCATGCGTGTAGCATCACAATAAATAGATAAATTGTGTCAGTTTCACAAGGCACGTTTCTGATGTGTTAGGCTTGTTTCAAACGTCACGCTACTCGTGTGCCGAGCGCATTAAAAGCAATAGATAATGAGATGAAATGCCTTTGGTAATTGTTTATTTCGTAGTGTAAGCCATCGATTAGCTTTTCTAGGTTGTCAGCGAACCTATATAGTTCTTGCAGTGTCTTTTTCAATTTGAAACTTCACACTATCCTTGGATCCCTAGTTAATATTTAGAAAGATATTCATTTTTAGGATGGTTTTTAAAACGTTGTAAAGAAAAGGTTTTTATATTATATCTTCCAAAGAATTCCACAACTGAGGCCCTAAAAATCTCACGTTAAATTTTCCATAATTAGTTCTAATACTAGGAAGATAATATGTTTGTCTTGCAGCAGAACGTGTGTTATATGAGTGTATTTGAGCTACAGGAGTGAAGAAATTATCAAAGGTTGTCGGAAGCAGCTGGTTATGATACTGATACATAAATATGAGCGTGTGAAATGATATAAGATCTACTAATTTAAGGATACTAAATAATTGAAATAATGGGCTAGAAGGTTCTTGGAATTTTGGTTTATTACAAACTATTACTTATCATGTTTACTGCATGTGGTTGTGTGTTTTTCTTTGAGGCCTTTACTACCAACATTGATGTTGCTAGAAAGAAGGTCGTCGATAAATTTTTTCAAAACTTGAAAAGATTGCATACGAAAGATATTTTAATAGCCTGCTCTATGTTTAGTTGCGTCAAAGGAAGAACTGTTACAAAAAGAACGTGAATTACTTAACAACATTCAAAGCGAAAGACAAACAGAGACGAAACAATTGAATGAAGCAAATATTCTTCTAATACGTGAAAGAAACGTAGCCAAAGACCTTCAAGATATCTTGAATAAAAACAAGACACGTCTGAAGGAATTGGAATCTGCGTCAGAAAAACAAAGAACACAAAACACAGTTATCCAGTAAGTATATCCTTTGTTTCAAGCCTATTTTCACTTCAGCACAGAATGACAGAAACTACGGTTCCTAACCTATCGCACCGAAACTAGTACCTATAAGCCTAACCCCACACTAGGGCAGTACAAATTGCTTTGAATCAAAGGAAAACCCCTCGATGCTTCAATAATCTTGAAAATAAGATTTTATGTAATGTACTATAGTCTATACTATTAGGCTTTTGAATACGTGGACTTGAGTATTAAAACTGTCCGGGATCTGGAAACAAGTTTTTGCCACCCCATGCAGTGACGTTATCATGGCGAACAATGGAATTGTTTTGTTCTGTGAAAACATAAAGTTTATTTATTTGGCACACTTTCGATCCGTAAGCCCGGAGTTTTATTAGTGCAAATGTTTCCGCAAAACTAAATGTCAAGCCCAGGTGAAACGAGGATGAGAGTTGAGAAGCAAGAGTTTGCTTGAGACTTTTGTTAACTCTCATGCGAGAACAAGAGTTGCATGAGAGTTGATGGGATTTGATTGCATATTACCGCGCGCGTAGCGAAAACTCTCATCAAGTCTTAGTAAAATTTGAACCAGTTCAAAGTTGATGAGAGTCGCAACTCTCGTCAACTCTCATTCTCGTTAATTTGACCGCGGCTTTTGATATATTTTCACCATACAAGGAACGTATGACGAAAAAGTCTGTATCCAGTGTTCAAATTGGTTCTCAATGTCATTGGTTTTGTATACTTACATTATATTTTTCGAAAATAAATTACACCAAGATATTCACCAGAGTTCTAAGATACAATCATAAAATATGTACAACTTTTTCTTATCAACGCTTTAATAACTGTGAATATTACTCAATCCATTAGAACATGTTTGGATAGCGAAAGAGCAAGAAGTTCGAATCTCGAGCAAGCACTGAAGCATGAACGTTTGAATGTTGATTCACGAGAACGTGAACTGGAAAAGAAGAGTCAGTTGTTACAGGAGTTGTCAAACAGAGAACAGGAAACTATCAAGGATTTAGAGGAAGAAGTGGTGCTAGGTAAGATGGTGTATCCTTACAGTCCAACCTGCCTAGGGCCTGTTTTTATGATCCTGGTTAGGCGGGACAGGACAGTTGCCGAGATCCTGCTTCAATCCTGCCTTAGCTTACAAGAAAACCTGCTTAAGGAGAGATTCAACCACATACGGACAATTTTTCTGACTATAGCTAAGTGTCTAGATTGGCCTTTTGGTGACAAGTTTGCTTGTCACTTTTGTAAGTTCACTTCAAATATCCTACGTACATTGTATATAATAATGGTGCTTATACATTGAATTTAATTGAATAGGTAAACAACAATTCTCACAGTTGGAAACAAAGCTACGTGAGGTGAAAACAAGAAACGCAAAATTGGAAACAGAACTTGCGAACAAACAAAATGTCTCCTTTTCTGACAACGGTAATTTTTTTATTTCTTTCTTAACTCTTCTAGGGGTTTCCAGTAAGAAGTTTGTGGGTCAGTTAGAC
>CACRXK020000052.1:0-29231 GCA_902702795.2 Paramuricea clavata
TAAAATCTCACATCTAATTGTTGCGAGGCTGCCAACAAGCCGTCAACAAGTTGTGTTCGCACTGCTTGTCCCAAGTTTTCAACAAGTTTGGAACAAGCTGTTAACAACTTGTCAAAACCTTGTTGATATTATCAGACTTGTTGCAAGGTTGTTCCAACAAGTCCGGTACAGTCATGATATAACAATATTGTTACAACCTTGTGTCGTCAACCTTGTAACATTCTTGTTATATCATGACTGTATCAGACTTGTTAGAGCAACCTTGTAACAAGTTTGATAATGCCATCAAGCTCGTCACAAGTTGTTAACAGCTTGTTCCAAACTTGTTACAACAACTGGGAACAAGCAGTGCGAACACAACTTGTCGACAGCTTGTGAACAGGTTTGTAACAACTTGTTTGCAGACCTGTAACAACTTGTGTGTTTTTACGTGTGTAATACATGCGTAAAAACGCACAGCTTGTAGCAAGTCTGGATTTGTTACAAATCTGTTCACAAGCTGTCAACAAGTTGTGTTCGCACTGCTTGTTCCCAGTTGTTGCGACAAATTTGTAACAAGCTGTTAAGAACTTGTAACAAGCTTGATGGCATTATCAGACTTGTTACAAGTTTTTACAGCCATGATATAACAACAAGCATGTTACAAGGTTGTCAACACAAGGTTGTAACAATTTGTCGCATCAAGCATGTAACGGACTTGTCAGAACAACCTTGTAACAAATCTGACAATTTCGGCAAGGTGGTTACAAGTTGTCAACAAATTGTTCCAAAACTGTTGACAACTTGTAACAAGCAGTGCGAAGACAACTTGTTGACAAACTTGTTACAAGATGTGAGATGTTTACGTGTTTTAAATAGGATACCAATCACACGTACCTTTCTTAGTTTCTTTTCCAACTCAAGTTGTTTTCTGACGTCATCATACATCTCATTCAAACCTTCCCTACCCAGAGAGGGCAAATAATTAGCAAACTCAGTATACATGAAGGAACATAAATCTGTTGGGAGCTTCGGTGGCGCAGTCATCATAGCAAGCGCCTTTCGCCTCTGAGATCGTGAAAAGAGTGAGTCAACGCTCTGCCGAAAGTCGTGAGTTTTCTCCGGGTGCTCGGGTCTCCTCTCACAGGGAAAGTTGACAGGGTGGGTTAGGATAAACACAGTTAAGAAAGTAATATCACAATTGTTGTAAAGATAAAATACACGCGTAAAAACGCTCAGGTTGATGCAATACTGATGGAAACAGGATTGAACAATGTTTTGCTGCCCACATTGTTCATAGCTGTCAACAATATTGAACAATATTGTTACACTCGATTCAGGCTCAACAATATTGTTCAATATTGTTGACAAGTGTGAACAACATGGGCAGCAAAACATTGTTCAATCCTGTTAAGCAACGGGCTCGGCGTTTTTTGCCGTGTAGTCTAGGTTAAGTATGTAATCAGGTAAGCGTAATACTTGATGTAAAGCGCATTTGATCATATCGACATATAAATTTGTGCTATAGAAATGCTGATCATATAATCGTATAAATCTATTCATTTTTGCCTAAAGTACGTATACGATAGCGTATACATTTAATACAACTGTTTTGTGTTTACAAAATCCTTCAGACAACAAGCTTCACTCACAAAGAAAGATTTGGAAATATTTCGTTTGATTTCTTTTGAATTGTGATCATCCAAATAAATCAGTTTTACTTGACAGCTCACAATTATATTTCGACAGCGAAATTTTACGCTGGAATGCAGCTTTAAGCCGCGGTTATACAGACGAGCAAGTTTTCTATGACAAGTTTTTATGTGACAAGTTTTATTTGCTCGTCTGTTCGCGCAACTTTTTCTATGACAAGTGCACTTGTTCAAAAACTAGCATGCTATAGCTTTTGAACAAGTGCACTTGTCATCATGAAAAAACTTGTGAAAGTATAAATTTTGTTCGTCTGTATGGGTCAACAAAGAAAACTTGTCAAAGTATAATCGTCACAGAGCTTCGGTAAAAATGCTCCCGGAATAGGCAATTCGAGCTATAGACTAAATTTTGATCTATGCAAGAAGAACAAAATCCATCACCACAGCCAGAGAAAGCAATGTAAAACTAGGAAAATTGCAATTCTAAAATGCAGAAAATATAACCCTACCGCCTACGAAATTTGCAAATTTTGTATTAATTTGTATTACGCGCGGGAAAATGCATCACAGTTGGGCCAAACGTAATGCATTTTCCCATAAACATTGCGAGACTAGTTGCAAGAGGGATGTTACACTTGTGCAATGCTTTAAAAATGCGTTCCAACGTTGCCACAATCGTTGCGGAAAGTAGAACCTGATTCTACTTCGTGCAATGGTTGTTGCAACAAAAATATTGCGAGACTTGTTGATTGCGAGGCATGATACACCTTGCAATTTCGTGTGCAACTTGTGTCGCAACAAAATTGCGAGACAAATGTAACAGCGCCTGTATATTGGATTCGTCGGCGATGCGTGCGCAAATGGTCACGTGAATCCGGTACTAAAACGTTCAGGTTTCGTGATGAATCCGAAAACTTTCGCTCTAGTGTAAACGGGGTCTTAGTAAAATGTACTTCTGTAATATATACCTAGTTGATATTTACCTCGATTTTACGTAAGTCTCCCTTTCAACACTAATGTCCGCTTGTACAATCTGCAAAAAATAGAAAAAATATATCGGAATGGCAATGGACGATAAGCGATATTCAGTACAGGAGAACAGTTTTAAAAAGTAAGCTTGTTTTCAAGATATTACGTACTTCAAGTTGTCGCTTGTGTTGTAAGACAACCACGTCACTTCCTTTCCTCAAATCATCACGTTCTTCCAAAAGTGTCTTTAATTCAAGTTTAACGTTGCCAAGCTAAAATTACAGATAGCATACTGAGTCACAAGTTGTGCCAAGATAATCAACTAATCATGTTAATTAGCTTTGTTGTTTAATGTACAGTTATAACTATCAATTCTGATTGTTTAAAATATTTTATCATGCAGTAAAGCCTAGTTCTCATTCATCGCAAACTGTCACCGACGATCGGCGACGCTTATCGCCGATACTCGCCGAGCGCGAATGCACGAAAGTTCTCATACATCCCGGTGATCGTCGCAGATGACAGCCAATGTGTTTCGAAATTTCCCACCAAGGCACAAAATTGCCCCATTTAATAGTCATTATTTAATATGACAATTACGTTATATGGGTGTGATTGCATGCTTGGCCCTATAAATAATGCTTGTGAATTGTGATTTTGGTGCCAGTCTTTTATAGGTCTTTCAAAATTATTGGAGAGGGGGAGGCCGCCCCTTGGCCCTCCCTAGTGTCCGTCACTGTTTAGCAATTAGTTTTATGTTCTTCTCATATCGTAATATTAGACAAATAAGACATCACTATAATTATCCAGTACAATCTGATGCATACACATATAGAAGGAACTGACCTCTTCTTTCTGGCCTTTGTCTAGCTCTTCCAAATACTTCACTTTCGCCTGAAGATCTGTCACTGTTGAGCTGGTAACAGAATAGGTAAAAATTTCAGCTATCAACGGAGTACTCTAAACAACCCTATTCTCTTTGCATAGGCTTCAAATTAGAATACTTTATTTCACATAACTCATTTCATTTATTTAATAACACAACGTGACAAACATTGTTTTCTGACAAGATGTTAAAATTGATGTTTGTAATGTAACTCTGAGTGTATATCCACACCGGGCAAGCTGAAAAGTTTGCCTGACCACGGTGGGAATTGAACCCACGACCTTTGGAATACTAGTCCAATGCTCTGCCAACTGAGCTACAAGGTCAAGTCGGCTCGGAACTGAGTCAGGTTTCTTCGATATCAAGGTTCGATTCCCATGCACGATGGTTCGATTCCCACAGTGGTCAGGCAAACTTTTCAGCTTGCCCGGTGTAGATGCACACTCAGAGTAACATCACAAACATCATATTCACCTGAGTACGTAACACCAACACACACAAAAATGTTAAAAATTTTATATCAGTGGTAGTTTTCCTACGTCTGAGATTATCAGCAGCATACCTTAGACTTCTGTTAATTTCTTCCAGATAAGCTTTCTGATCCAAAACAAGTTCCATGTTCACATTTTGGGATTCATTATTAGGGCTGAAAAAATAACCAAATATTGACTGAAATTAACAAACAAACAAACAAGCAAACAAGCAAGCAAGCAAGCAAGCAAGCAAGCAAGCAAGCAAGCAAACAAACAAACAAACAAACAAACAAGCAAGCAAGCAAGCAAGCAAGCAAGCAAGCAAGCAAACAAACAAACAAACAAACAAACAAACAAACAAACAAACAAACAAACAAACAAACAAACAAACAAACAAACAAACAAACAAACAAACAAGCAAGCAGGCAAACAAACAAACAAACAAACAAACAAACAAACAAAGCAGAACAATTGAAATCACCTTGATGGACGTTCGTCGTCGGGTTTTTCCAAATAGTTTCCCTCTTTCAAATAGAAACTCAGATCAATTATGCTTCTCTGTGGAAATGAAAAACACGTTACACGACTTTAAGATCTTCAAAGACTTTGAGAAATAAATGCGAAACATTCCAATTGAAATAAATGCGGAACATTCCTATGAATTTTTTAGCGATTCCCAGGAAGCTTTCGCGCTCGTATTCGACTTTTCCGCTTTTCTCTGGGACAACCTTAATTGAAATAGCTGTATATAATATAAAATATTTCTCTTAACACACGAGATGACATTGTTATTGTGTGGATATTGACAAAGTCAGATTTCTTGATTCTTAAAATGTTTTTTGATTCTTAAAAACAGATTTCTTGATTCTTAAAATGATTTCTTGTCTTAAAATGTATATATTTACTCACTTGGATTACAAACCCTAAGAACAGCATTCAAAGATTTCTTGATTGTCTAGCAGACGAAATCTTTGTTTGCATGTGTCAAAGATTACAGATTTTGTTAAAAATATTTGCAATAATAAAGGAAGAAACAGTCAAATTAACGAGACAAAACGGTCGGCCATAATGTCCGTGCAGAGTAATTAGTAAACGACCATATCAGCATTTTGCTCTGCTGATGGCCAGTGGCCGACCGTTATATTGACCCCTGCTTGCAGCTGAGAACTAAAACCTAAGCTGAATTGCGAAGGACACAACTCAATGTGATCGAGTAGAAAGCTTTCTAAGGACGCCTCTGGCAGCCACCTTATGACTCATGTCTGATCAGGAAGCACAGTTGCGGTGGAAGGATCAGTTCAAGGCCGTACCAACCGGGGGAGGGCTGGGGGGCTGCAGCCCCCCCCCCCCCCCAAATAATTTGCTAATAATCATTCGTTTTTCAAAATCATGCAGACCTTTATCATTTAATCCGTGACAAAATGCAAAGAATGAAGGTATTACCCATACTTTCCTGCAACTGATTCAATATATAGTTAATTAAATAATACGCTTTAGCCCATTTAGTACTACTATATTGTAAATTTCGACATACTAAAACGCTGTTTTCTGACTATCAGAATTCTGTCAAATCTTCCCCAAAGTCCAGGAAATGGCGTTTCAGAGACTCTAAATTTAAAAATGTCCTCGGGCCTTCGGCCCTCGCTTTCAGCCTCCCCCCCCCCATATTGAAAAACGCTTCCTACGGCCCTGCAGTTAGAGGGCTGATCCCAGCTTAGGGGCGAATCTGAACCGTTACCCTGTCAACTTTCCCTGTAGGAGAAAACCAGAGTACCCGGAGAAAACCTACGACTTTCGGCAGAGCATTGAACCACAGATGAAGTATATACCAGATGCGTAACTTAATAGGAATTCGTGTCCTCAAATTTCCCTAGATGTACACGTCATGCTCACGCCATGACACTTGCTAGGAAGATGGCGTCCTGGAAAACAAGAACTTTTGCATTTTATTGCGGCTTTCTTGGATCGAAATATGTGGATTAAACAATGAAGAACATCATTTGTTGAATGTTTAAAGTTATTAAAAGCAATTAAAGTTGTAGAAAAGGTTTTGAAAACATTTTAAAAGGCAATGACGTACTACCAAATGACGAATAATCACGCGAGCGACACTTGCTAGGAAGATGGCGACCGTGGGACAACTTTTTTACTGAAGTTACACATCTGTTCTTACTTAATCTATGATTGAACCGACGATATCAGAGGTGTAAGGCGCGTGCCCTGACGATTGAGCCACCGGCCAAAGCCCTATACAGTAGAGAAACAAGATTAAGTAGAGAAAAGTTCTATAATTATAACTGTCGGACACAACGTTTTAAAAATAGTGCAATTGTCTATGGAATCGAACAATAAAAAACAGTTTAATAGTTCTTAGGTTGAAATAAGAGTATTCTTCATTTTTAACTGTAATTCACATTATTTAACAATTATTCGCCGAAGGCAAAGCGATTATCGGTAAATAAAAACAAGACGAAGTCGACGTTTTTATTCACGATAGTCAACGATCCGGAGGTGAATAATTGTTTTAGTATAATTTCATCATTAGTTTATTATTTGGAAAATACACATTTCTTCGTCATTTAATTGACAAAACGGCTTAGGCCGCTATTTCGAAAATCGCTTAGGTGATTATCGCGTACGTTATAATCACCTCAAGGGCAACCGATCAGCGTGGAGAATTTTCAGCAATCACCTAATTTTAGAAAATAATAATAATAAACTACGGGATGATTGTTTGAAAAAGTATCAAGTCTTTGCTTTGATCCTATAAGGATCAGGATCAGGTGCATGTGTTTCATCTTCGCTATTTTGGTAAATCACATACCTGTACATCAAGATCACCGCCCTTGATACATATAGTACAATCAATCACGTTCAATCCCACCAACAGACCACCAATAACAGCACCTTCCTCGCCCATCATTGTCGCCGACTGTTCATACCATTCGCTGAAACAGTTTACATTCATTTCAAATGATTGACGTTAGACCCTGACTCCCGAGTCACAGTAGACACTGTCCCCCAAAAATCTGCTTGACAATACATTTTAGCGATTAGCGGAACTTCTACTGTTAGCGCGTGTCGATTTCTTGGGACGATTTAATTGATCTGTGAGCTCACGAGAAAATACTCAGAATGCTTTAGTTAAATATCATCGTTAAATATGTAAACATGTCGAGGTTGTTATACAGCTTGAATTCGCTGTGTGTAAGTGGGTTGAAAAGAGAAGAGAGATAATAGCTAGAAGTTGGTATAGGCGGTACTGGTTCTGTCAATAATAGGGCGAAAAGATGATAGATACAGCAGTCAAAAGGTTTGTGTATCTTAGGTTTGTGTCTCGTACAGACGTAAAAACGCACAAGTTGCAACAAACCTGAGTTTCAAACCTGCAACAGACTTGTAGCAATGTTGTTTCAACAACTTGTCATCAGGATGTGTTCGTACTGCTTGTTCCCAGCTTGTTGACAAGTTGTCAACGGCTTGGCTTGTTCACATCTTGCTACAAGGTTGTTGGGCTCAACAGACTTGTTACAAGTTGTTCCAACAACTTGATATCGTCTTGCAATTCAACAACTTTTTGACAAGCTTGCTACAAGGTTGATAAACTCAACAGACTTGTTACAAGTTGTTCCAACAACTTGATATCGTCTTGCAATTCAACAACTTGTTGACAAGCTTGCTACAAGGTTGATAAACTCAACAGACTTGTTACAAGTTGTTCCAACAACCTGTTACTGTCTTGCAATTCAACAACTTGTTGACAAGCTTGCTACAAGGTTGATAAACTCAACAGACTTGTTACAAGTTGTTCCAACAACCTGTTACTGTCTTGCAATTCAACAACTTGTTGACAAACTTGCTACAAGGTTGATAAACTCAACAGACTTGTTACAAGTTGTTCCAACAATTTGTTATCGTCTTGCAATTTAACAACTTGTTGACAAGCATGCTACAAGGTTGATAAACTCAACAGACTTGTTACAAGTTGTTCCAACAACTTGATATCATCCTGCAATTCAACAACTTGTTTACAAACTTGCTACAAGGTTGTTGAGCTCAACAGACTTGTTACGAGTTGTTCCAACAACTTGATATCGTCCGGCAATTCAACAACTTGTTGACAAACTTGCTACAAGGTTGTTGAGCTCAACAGACTTGTTACAAGTTGTTCCAACAACTTGTTATCGTCCGGCAATTCAACAACTTGTTGACAAACTTGCTACAAGGTTGTTGAACTCAACAGACTTGTTACAAGTTGTTCTAACAACTTCTTATCGTCCTGCAATTCAACAACTTGTTGACAACTTGCTACAAGGTTGTTGGGCTCGACAGACGAGTTTTTGAAACTTGCTTGCGTCGGAAAATTTGGAAATCATACTGGTATAGTAGTCTGTCAGTTTTATAAGTACAACACCGTTACCTTTATCTGGTTTAAGTAGAATAGCGTATCGTTTGGACGTAAGTCTTTCAGGATTTTAATGTGTTTGCTGTCTTCATGCAGTAAGCCATCTGTCGTCAAAGTCTAAGAAGTTGTAAGCTAAGGCCTTGATGGAGTTCTTAATCTTTTGCTGTTTGATAAAGCTACCAGGAATTAAGCTGTAACACGTTTTAGTTGATTCCAAATTGACTCAGTTGCGGCAATGATGTCTGATTCTTTAGGTCGCGTGGCGAGGCCATGTTTGAGTTCAAAGCGAAGTGATACTGTACTTTTTAACAGGGAAATTTACTGTACTGCGCTACAGCAACTGTCAAGTCACGTATACGTGAAAAAAGCCGATATAAACTTCGCAAAGCCTGGTTTCCATATGGTCGTAACGGTCGTAAAGATTGAGTCACGATCTTTCTCATCAGCCGAAATACAACATTTTCGAATTTAAAATACGTGGAGTGATTATAACTAGAGAATACTTATGATTTATATGTGGTTTACAGGTATAAACTATTATAAACTGGCTGTTGAGAAAGATCGTGACGCTAATTTTACGACCGTTAATACGACCATATGGAAACCAGGCAACATAATGTAGAACGTAACTGAACGGCGAACAAGCAGAATCGGCCATCTCAAATAATGGTAATGTTGGGATAGTAGCGTTGCAGACTGCAGAGGAGAGTGGACAGTAAGCCGGCTCCCTCGTGTACCACCCCATGGAAAACCTGCACCCCTCCTTGCAGATGAGGCTAGATTCACCCCCATGGTCTTCCTGGACAGTATCAGCTACACGCGTGAACATATCCAGCTTGTTAACAAGATATGTTCGCACTGCTTATTCCCAGTTGTTGATAAGTCTGAAACAAGTACTAACAGTAGTTACCATCTTGTAATAAAGGTTGACGAGGCCAACAGACTCGCCACAACCCACCGGGCACACGACGTTGTTTCAACGTTGAAATTTGGTAGAAAAAAGGTTGCGACGTCGACAACCTACAGTAATATCTACAGTACGTTGCTCTGACGTTGTTTTAAAAACATTGGTTCAACAGCAGCTAACAGACGTTGAATCAACGTTCATTCATGGTTAAGTGTACGACGTCGATCTGTGAAGTAATCTCAACGTTGTTTCAACGTTGATTCAATGTTGAATTATGGTTGACGAGATTGGCAACCTAATTTCAACGTTGTTTCAACGTCGAAACAGTAACGTCGATCCAATTTCCAATTTCAACGTCTATCCAACGTCTGGAAGGTCATTTCCAACGTTGATTCAACGTTGAATAAACGTCATTTTGCCCGCTGGGAAGTTGTTCCAACAAGTCTGATATCGTCTGCACGTAACAAGTTGTTAACAAGTTGATGACAACAAGCTCGTAACAAGTCTGTTACCATCACCAACCTTGTAACAACTGAAGGTGATAACAACTTGTTCCAGACTTGTCACAACAACTGGGAACAAGAAGTGCACAAAACACATCTTCGGCTTGACAACAACTTCGTTATAACTTGTTTATACTGTACTCTGTAGCTTGGTTTGAAAATCCTGCCAAAGCCATACCACACGAAAAAGTAAGATATGAAATAAATTAGTTACCTCAAAATATCTTTACGTGCCAGTAAGTTGTTGAGGTAGTCAGCAACTTTCTTCTGCATCATGGCAAGACGAAGCCAAGCTCGACCACGTCCCAAACCAGTCCTGTTTCAGATAGATAAATATATAAATTGAGTAAATGCATGTACAGTTTACTCAACATTAGAGTATTTTTACTCAAAAAAAGAGTTCTAAAGTGACTCTTTATTTTGAGTAAATGTACTGTTTACTCTGACTTCAAGTAAATCTACTGAAAAAATGCTCCAAGATCTCCAGTTATTCTATGAACAAGTCACTCAAACATTGAGTGGAGCATGGATAGCCATGCAGGGCTCGAAATAAATCAGCAAGGTATACCGGTTATCATGACTGGTGCATTGTTAAATTTGCCGGTCAAGACAGATGTTTGGCCGGTCATGTTTTAATTTTCTTATTTGCACCTACATGTATTGTAAGTGACCTTCAATGCACGCAGGTATGATTACAGACTTCCACTTTTCTCAGTAAACACAAAATTGTGTGAAACAACAATTTTGCTTGGGAACACATTTTTACATTAGAAAGAAAGACTCGCCATTCATGCGTGCCCAGTAAGAGACAGTATTTGCCAGTCAAAATGAATAAATTTACCAGACAATGACCGATGACCAACGCTTATTTTGAGGCCTGTGGATAGCAAAAAAATTAATGTAATTGCTGCGGAGCGAACGAGCCTGAAGCGAGCGAGCGTAGCAGCAACCTAATATATGCAGAGAGGGAGTTTTGAACTAAATTTTATTTGGCGCATGGAATTGTGGTCGTGTGCGCTTTCTATGCACAGAACACAAATTTTAAACTTGCTTGAGTCTTTGAATTTTTGTCGAATTTCTAAAGCTTTTTCAAGTCTAATATTTCGCATACATTTGTTTTGGACTTTGGCTACTGATACTGTAGTTCTATATTTTTATAAAGTTTTGGTATCTTAGTGTGATAAATCTGTGTATATACTATATAGTCTATATATATAATGTGGTAAATGCGCCTAGCAGTCAACAGACTTGATATGAAATCTGATCTTAATTTACCTGTATGTCAATGAGCAGACATGTTTAATATCTATCACCTCTGATTGCCCTTTAACCCCTGGTCTTTGCTACTACTATATATATTGATTAACTATGCTTCTTCTCAGTTCCATTCACAGGCATCACAGCTCACTAGTCGCTGCGAGTAATCACTGTGCTTGATATAATTTGTGCTGTTTACTGTAGTTCTATTTGCTTTTACACCCATTTTCAAAATTACGCGACCTCCCTGAAAAATACTCTTACTTCAAATGTCAGTTTTATGTCACAAAAACTGCTAAAAATAGCAAACGTAAACAAACTGTCAAAAGACATTTTAAACCGTATTTAATACCAAAACTGAACAAAAAAAGAGTTAGATAACTTAGATATACAAACTAAAGCACAATGCAAACCATCACAATAGAAATATGTGCCGTGAATAACTTTTAAAGTTTGAAAAATAGCAATTTATCCTGGAATTTAGATGTTAGTATAAAACACGCGCGCTAGACTATAACGGTGATGTTATGATTTTGTCTGTTCTTAAATTTTGCAATAATTCTCACTAAAATATCTTGAAAGTCATTGTAAGCCTGTTTATATAAAGCATACAAAGCATATACACCGACAAGGAACCGCAAAACTCAAAGTTTAAACTTCGTGACCGAATGACATAAAACCATTGAACTATAAATAAACTGGAAGGCTAACTGCTATGATGAAGGCCTATGATTTGATGAAGCCAAAATAGTTTTTCTGAGTTATGAGCAGAAATACTTTACCCCAAACGTCGTGCTATTTATCAAATTGAAGCTATTGAAAATTGCTATTCGGTGTGGAAATTTCAAGACTTCAGCGAAAAGAAAAATATTTAAAAAATACAAAAACAACTGCAAAACGGCAAATTATTGGTAATTATGTTTGTAGTTTTTCAATATTTCCCTTTTAGCTAAAGTCTTGAAATTTCCACACCAAATAGCGTTTTTTTAATAGCTTCAATTTGATATATAGCCCAACGTTCAGTGTTGAGTATTTCTGCTCATAACTCAGAAAAACTAAAATGCACTGGCTTCAATTTCCCCCCCTGAGTTAGCCTTCCAGTTTATTTATAGTTCAATGGGTATTACCCAGAGGGTATTACCTAAAGGCTCAGATTTACACTATCAAAGTTTGGTAAATTCTTAGTTTTGTATTGGTAAATTCCTAGTTTTGAAGGTTTCAGGCAAGAAATGTTTAAGGAAACTGACTCCGTGTTAAACAATGACTCAGCTAGTTCCCTCAAACATTTCTTACAAATCCTTCAAAACTTAGAATTTACCCACGCAAAATTCCTACTGTGATCACAGAAACTTTGATAGTGTCAACAAGTCTCAGCCAAGTAACCAAAAGCCCCATAGTTTGACCAAAACTGAACTATATTTCAACACGGCGGTTTTCCCAATCTTACAAATTCACATAAATATTAAATTCATATATTTTACACAATTTACAAGGATACGTGACACCACAGGACACATCACACCATCTCGGGCTTGGCGTACATTGGCAAGTGAGCAGAGTTGTACGTAAGGAAGTTTAACAACGTTTTCTCAATCTCCGTTCTTGCTGGTGACTTCATGTAACTGCTGTGTAAACTATCACGGTCTGCTGGTGATAACTAAACATAGAAAATACACATGTTAAAGTCTTCTGGATTACACGATTTCCACTCAAGAAAAATGTCGACGGACAGAAAATTTTCTGAAAATATCATTGTTAAAACTTCAAAATTTTTTTCCGACGGAAAATTTGTGTCGGCCAATCACATTTTACAAAACTTTCTTTCCGCGGAAAATTTTCCTGAGTGGAAATGGGCATTTAATTAAGAAAAGAAACTCGGTAAATGAACAACGGGAAAGTTAGACGATTTTCTTCAGACGAGGTTTCCGTCCCCACACATAAAAACGCACAACACAAGTTGTAACAAACTGCAGCAGACCTGTAGCAATGCTGTTCCAACAACTTGTCAACAGGATGTGTTCGCACTGCTTGTTCCCAGCTTGTTGACAAGTTGTCAACGGCTTGTTGCTACAAGGTTGTTGAGCTCAACAGACTTGTTACAAGTTGTTCCAACAACTTGTTATCGTCCTGCAATTCAACAGTTTGTCAACAAGTTGTGAGTGACAACCTTGTAGCAACTTGATAAAATAACAGTATTGTTACAACTTGTTGACAAGCTTGCTACAAGCCTGTTGCGAACACGTCTTGTTGACAAGTTGTGAGATATTTACGTGTGTACTTTAGTGAATTCTTAGATAAAAGACTTCCAGACGTGGTATTATTTAACAAACCTCTAAATCCTCGTCAATGAGCTTTTTCACTTTGTCTTTCATACTTTCTAAATCATGACCCTATAGATGGATAAAACAACAGTGTAAGAATCTGCTTTTCAGTAAAACAAGCGTAGCAACCATTTAATATTTACCTTGACGTTGGAAAGAATCTCGCGTATTTCCGCTCGCAAATCTTTGAAACGATCATGGAACAATGCAACACACCAACTTTCCTTGAAATAACTGGAATGAACAATTGTCTTTAGTCGTACACACGTAAAAATATCGCAACAACTTGTCAACAAGATGTGTTCGCAACAGGCTTGTCAAGTTGTAACAATGCTGTTATTTTATCAAGTTGCTACAAGGTTGTTCACTCACAACAAGTTTGTTAACAAACTGTTGAATTGCAGGAGCAGGACGATAACAAATTGTTGGAACAACTTGTAACAACTAAGTCTGTTGAGCTCAACAACCTTGTAGCAAGTTGTCAACAAGCTGGGAACAAGCAGTGCGAACACATCCTGTTGACAAGTTGTTGGAACAGCATTGCTACAAGTCGGTTGCAGGTTTGTTACAACTTGTGCGTTTTTACGTGTGTGCGAGGCAGCACGATCTAACTAACATGATCAGATGCCCGACAACTAAAGAAGTGAATTATATGTACTATTTACAACAGGAGCGGCCGTGTTGTATCGGATATACAAACTCGAGCCGAACGACTCATCTTATGAGTTCATTGGCGAAGTAATTTTAAAAATAAACGTTGTCTAAGCCGAGAAAATCAAAGTTAAAGTTTATGTAAATCAACATGAATCTGTATCACATATACAGATACGACACGCTTATGATTTTTCTTTGTGTTTTCTTCATAAATTATTAATGATTTTTTAAACATTTATACCTGTAGAAATCTGTAATAAGACCTTCACTGTATCGTTGACACAAATTATTGAGATATCTCTCGTGAATTCCATAAAGACAGATAAGGTTGCTCACATCAATATCCTGAAAGTAATTAAGATACAATCAATGTGTGAGAAATGAGGTCATAAGTTGTTACAGGTCTGCAAACAAGTTGTTACAAATCTGTTCACAAGCTGTCGACAAGTTGTGTTCGCATTGCTTGTTCCTAGTTGTTGTAACAAGCTTGGAACAAGCTGTTAACAACTTGTAACAAGCTTGATGACATTATCAGACTTGTTAGTTGTTACAAGGTCGTTCTAACAAATCTGATGCAGTCATGATATAAAAGAATGTCATATTGTTGACAACTCAAGGTACGTTCTAACAATACTGCTATATCATGACTGTATCGGACTCGTTGGAACAACCTTGCAACAAGTCTGATAATATCAACAAGGTTGTTACAAGTTGTTAACAACTTGTTCCAAACTTGTTGACAACTTGAAACAAGCAGCGCGAACACAACTTGTTGACAGACTTGCTACAAGATGAGATATTTTTACGTGTGTAATACAGTTCCAGGTAGACAGTTTCACCTGTTTACATAGACATGTTAGTGTTTCGATGTTATTATATTGGTTATGTGATAGTCTCACCTGTTTACATAGACATGTTAGTGTTTCAATGTTGTTATATTGGTTAATATGAAGACGGAAATATCCTCTCTCTTCGTCTCCTGGCGCACCAGTTGTAAGAACGTAGCCCTAGATTCAATAGAAAAATTATAAAAAAATTATGGCCATATTCAAACCCAGGAAAGAATATTGAAGTGTTCATTACCAGCTGGTTGATTGCTATAATGAACATTGATAAAATATTTGTTTCCATCTTTAAGCTGAGAAGGTGTCATGAATTTTAACATTACATTCCTGTTCTTCCCCTGGTAAGTGCACAAGCACCAGCTTAGAGGTTTGGTTTAAAAGTTTGATGAATTTTGGGCTAGTATTTGGCAAGTATGCCCAGTCTTCTCATGCGAAAAGCGCTAAACATCGAAGGCCCACTTGCCAAAGCTGCATAAGCATTTAATTATACCCCTACATTATTACCTGACCTTCTAAACAGTCATACATGTACAGACTAAATTAGCATAGTACTGGACTTACATAATCAGGCTGAGCCATGAGTGAGTCGAGGCGGATATTCAAGGTGGGTTTGCCAACATAAAGGTAATTGAAACCACCTGTAAATGAAAGAATATGTTCTTGACATTGTAACTATACACGTAAAAATCTCACAACTTGCCAACAAGATGTGTTCGCAACAGGCTAGTAGCAAGCTTGTCAATAAGTAACCATGCTGTTATTTTATCAAGTTGCTACAAGGTTGTCACTCACAACTTGTTGACAAATTGTTGAATTGCAAAACGATAACAAGTTGTTGGTCCTGATTACAAGGAACAACTTGTAACAAGTCTGATGAGCTCAACAACCTTGTAGCAAGTTGTCAACAAGCCGTTGACAACTTATCAACAAGCTGGGAACAAGCAGTGCGAACACATCCTGTTGACAAGTTGTTGGAACAGCATTGCTACAAGTCTGCTGCAGGTTTATTACGTAATGCACAGGTTGTTTATTTTGTATTCAAAAACTCATTAATAATTCATGAAGCAATTATCCAATCTTGAGTAAGAAATTAGTCACATGCATACGTCTTTATACCAGCTAAAGAACACTTTAACAAAAGACCATTGTTATGCAAACTATATAAAGATTTTATATAAAGATTTTTATATAAAGATTTGACTTATTATGCAAACGTTTTTGAAGCCATTTAAAAAACTCGCAGGTCGTGTTTTATTAGGTCTAAAGCCACTCGCGCTGCGCGCTCGTGGCTTTAAACCTAATAAAACACTCCTGCTCGTTTTTTAAATAGTACTTAAAACTGATTTTAATTAAACATGATATTGAAAGTCTGTGTAGTTGAAAATTAAAGAATCATAAAGATAAATAGTGAATAAATATTTCGATTGTGCGCTGAATATTTAACGTTTTTCAGTACCTGGCAGAAGTCCTGAATTTATTTTTGGTTCTTTAAAAACTGGGACAAGACTCGCATCTTTTCCATTGGCTGACGGCTGCACAGTTGGGTCGAAGAGAGGCAGCATTGATTCTGCAAGCTACAACGAGAAGGAATAACAAACAAAGATACTCAAGAGAATTTCGCAAACATTCACAGAAGAATATAATCAGGATATGATCAGGATATGATCAGAATATGATCAGGATATGATCAGGATATGATCAGGACACAGAAGTACATTTTTTTCAATTGTATTTACCAATTTTCCAACTTCTTTGGAGTTGAAATTTGCATGAGTCCTAAACGATGTTGAAAAATATTTGTACACATAATAAAATATAGATTCTTGGCTTTGGACGAACCGATAAAATTTTATTACACTGGACTCAAGTAATCAAATACAGCAATAACTAACCATGACTCAGAATGATAACGTCTTGCAAACTTCGTAAGTGGACCTGCAGCACGTATAGCTGGATCATTGGTGAGGAATTCCTTGTCGACCACCAGCTTACCATCGTACACCAAACAGCTGTCGTTGATTGCTACAGAAAGAATACAGATATCATATAGGAATTAATAACAAAGGAAATCATTAGCGCGTGAAGGAGTTTGTATATCTGAAACCTCCTGATTTGAAACGTGATATATTATACTCCGGTAAATAATGCTACTTAATTTTAAATTTTTTATTTAAGATACAGTATAAAACAACGACAAACCTTTGTAAGCTTGATAATCAACTTTCTTATCTTGGAAGCAGAAAAATGCCTGGAGCGAAGAATAATAAAGATGATAAAACACCACTGGAGGGATTTCAAAAGAGCGAAGTACTTTCATGGAATATTTTTGGGCGGGGTTGTAGAGGTGTGCTATACTTTCTGAAGGTTTCTTGCACACCAGGAAATATATTATATTTTATATACCTGGCATTCAAGCATTAACGGTTTGTTACTCGACGTGAATGAGGCATTCTTCAACAAATCTGATTCTTCACGATGATTCCATCTTGCAAGTGTGTAGTCTTTGTATAAAGTAACATCTGGGGCAGAAAATACAATATTTATGAACATTGCAATGTGGGGGGGTTACACGTGTTGTAACAATGCTGTTATTTTATCAAGTTGCTACAAGGTTGTCACTCACAACTTGTTGACAAATTGTTGAATTGCAGGACGATAACAACAACTTGGAACAACTTGTAACAACTCTGTTAAGCTCAACAACCTTGTAGCAACTTGTCAACAAGCTGGGAACAAACAGTGTGAACACATCATGTTGACAAGTTGTGGGAACAACATTGCTACAAGTCTGCTGCAGGTTTGTGTGGATATAAATTATAGGTATATGTGTATGATAGCCTGCTGCTCGAGGGAGGAACGTTAGTCTCAAAAAGTTCCAGTTTGGTTTCTCCAGATATAAAGGATAGAAGTCATGAAAAAATATCCTGTATAGATAAAATTAGTTTAAGGTTATCTCGAAAAGAAAGTGGGCACTGATCAAAATATTCTAAATCTGCGTTTTTACAGTAATTACAGTACCTGCATTTTCTAACGAGTTTTCAACTAAATCATCGACCTCAGGATTATTGAAGGATGATGGGAGGTTGGTTGGTGGTTGAACCATAACTAGCCGAGACCCGGGTACTCCACAAGCAACCATTCCTTGGATGAAGGTGTAAGATGCCAGCGCAGCACCATAGATTACAGCTTTACCTAGAAAATAGGGATGGTAGAACAAATAGTAACTATTAATATGGAACAACTTGTTAACAGTTGTAACAACCTTGTCAACCTTGTCGATATTATCAGACTTGTTGCAAGGCCGTCCCAACAAGTCTGATACAGTCATGATATAACAATATTGTTACAACCTTGTTTCGTCAACCTTGTAACATTCTTGTTATATCATGACTGTATCAGACTTGTTAGAACAACCTTGTAACAAGTCTGATAATGCCATCAAGCTTGTTACAAGTTGTTAACAGCTTGTTCCAAACTTGTTACAACAACTAGGAACAAGCAGTATGAACTCAATTTGTCGACAGCTTGTGAACAGATTCGTAACAACTTGTTTGCAGACCTGTGACAACTTTTGCGTTTTTTACGTGTTGTTAATGGATGAATGAATGACAATGCACAGTACCTTCACTATAAGCAAATGACGTTTCAATCCAGTGTAAAGTATCTTGAACATCCTGATGTGAGTTGATAGTGAATACATTACTGGGTAACTTTCCTTTGTGTACTTGGTCTCTGCTGCGAGGAACCTCAGCTGTTGTGACGAGTGTGTTCACATCTGCACCACTTGGGACTGCAATCTGAAACTGTTCACCACAACATAACACGAGGTAGTCGTAAGGTACTTGGTGGCCTGTTAACGTACTGATTATTTTGTCAGCCCTGGAAAGTGTTAAAAAGATAGATACAATGGCAAAACCAATAACAAAGTGTAAAACAACTAAAGCTAAAACTGGTATAATATTAGACAAGCTTGGATACCTAGGACAACGTAAGCGAGTTGTGTGCTTGATTTACACAATACAACTCGTAAAAGTTGTAAGCAGGTTGTGCAGTGTAAATCAGGCTTTACAAGTCGTTCCAACAACTTGTTATCGTCCTGCAACTCAACAATTTGTCAACAAGTTGTGAGTGACAACCTTGTAGCAACTTGATAAAATAACAGCATTGTTACAACTTGTTGACAAGCTTGCTACAAGCCTGTTGACAAGTTGTAAAATGTTTACGCGTGCAAATCAAATCATCAAATCTCGAACGATCTGTGCTAGTGTAGGTAGACTAGTGGCAATAATAAAAAAGCTTACACATAGTACAAGGAGAACTAGTTCTATTTGTATTTTTCAAGGTAGCTGTATCCCTATGAATCCGTCAAATCATCAAATACCTATCAACTGCGACCATTTTGTCTTCTACCACGTTTATCCAAGTTTTGAGCGACAAGTGAGCGTAATTTTCTTTCGTATAGCAACAACTGGAAAATATATTTTACCCATCAGGTCTGTCATCAGCACATGTGATAAACAACACAAATACTGTACAATACCGTACGGCATACCTGCTTGGCCTCATCTCAATATCATTGCCATTATTACCAATGTCATTCGGCAGACCTTGTGGTGATATTATGGAGATGTTTCTGAAGTGAAGGTGAGGGCTAGAAAAGAAAAATAATTTAAATAACCAAAAAATAGCATTGATAACAAAAACTAAACCTAAACACGAACAGGGGCGTATTTGCTGTGCACACCAGGTCACAGCCTCCACCCCCACCCCACCTTATTTTACAGGTTAGAATTATGAAATGGGTACCCAAAATGTTTAACCGAAGAATTAGTAAATCGTGCTAGAAAGATGTTCTTGTCTTGACATACCAAAAGCAAAACCTCTCCAGAAACGAAATGCCAGTATCTGATGCCCCAACCACGACAATTCTTGCATTAATTATCAACTGCAGTAAATAAAAAGTTCATCAATGAAAGGTGTACAAATTTTCATTATCCGAGCTAAGCAGACACACAATTGTGATTAACATAACGCGCTGCCCAAAAATAATGAATTACCTTTGGTTCTAATGTTAATTTTCTGTTCAGATGATACAATGCATAGTACTCCTGAAACAAAAACACGAAAATGGAAATCATGACAGAGGAAGAGTGCACTCCTCACATCACCTCCCGTCACAGAAGTGTGCACCCACCCCTGTTCAGCAGTGTATGTTGTTTATGGAAAATTATACCTCTTTCTTCAAAACTTTCTTTGAAGGAGCATTAATGCCAAGAATATCTTCTTGATAAATAACTTGACGACGAGCCCTGCGGAGCGGATAAAAACATTGTGAGTGTTTGTAAGAATGATCACATAATTTTAAGGCAGGTTTACACAATCAAAGTTTCTGTGATCACAGTAGGAATTTTGTATCGGTAAATTCTAAGTTTTGAAATATTGATAAGACATTTTCGAGGAAACTGACTCAGTTTTCAACACTGAATCACTTCCCTCAAACATTTCTTACAAATCCTTTAAAACTTAATTTACCCGTGCAAAATTCCTACACCGTGATCACTTTGATAGTGTCAACCACGCTTTAGAAAGTGTGTAAAAGAAAAGGTGTGATGAAGAAAACTTACCTTACGGGAACGAGGTCACTAAGGCACGAAATAACCGAGTATTTCTTTGTGGCCTGGAGAAAAATCAATTAATTTTCATGTACGTACAGTGTAAGAAGAGCGCATTAAATTCATTGACAAGATTATGTTCATGTATGTGTTTCCAAGCTCCCTAAATTCGAAGTACATACCGACATATTGGGGTCCACGCCTTTGGGATATAATGAGTAGTAGAGGCATGACTTGTGGGACAGTCGCAATACTTCCTGGAAAACGATGGAAATTCACGTGATCAATGATTACCTTTACACTTTAAGGCATCACCTTAGTATTTATACATGAACTTGGGCCTAAAAAAATACCTGTGGTTCCGGTTCCCGACCGACCCTATTTTTTCTGCCGACCCTATTATTTTTTTCAACGCGATTGACCGTGCGACCCTATTTTCTCCGGGTGGTTGCGGGCTGCTCATACAGCATGCCAAAATGGAACCAAATTGCCTAAATTCGTCCATAAGAACCACGCATCTCTAGTTAACATTGATGTTGGGACTCTACTGCAAATCGCCCAGCAAAAAACCGCCAAAACCATGAAAAAAAAAATATTTAAAAAAAAATTTATTTCCGACCTACCGACCCTAATTTTTTCACGAGTGATGAAACCGGAACCACGGGTATTTTTTTTAGGCCTTGCGGTTAGAGCTTGACAACTGGTCTCTGTAGCTCAGTTGGTTAGAGCTTGACAACTGGACTCTATAGCTCAGTTGGTTAGAGCTTGACAACTGGACTCTGTAGCTCAGTTGGTTAGAGCTCGTCAACTGGCCTTTGTAGCTCAGTTGGTTAGAGCTTGACAACTGGACTCTATAGCTCAGTTGGTTAGAGCTTGACAACTGGACTCTATAGCTCAGTTGGTTAGAGCTTGACAACTGGACTCTATAGCTCAGTTGGTTAGAGCTTGACAACTGGACTCTATAGCTCAGTTGGTTAGAGCTTGACAACTGGACTCTATAGCTCAGTTGGTTAGAGCTTGACAACTGGACTCTATAGCTCAGTTGGTTAGAGCTTGACAACTGGTCTCTATAGCTCAGTTGGTTAGAGCTTGACAACTGGACTCTGTAGCTCAGTTGGTTAGAGCTTGACAACTGGACTCTATAGCTCAGTTGGTTAGAGCTTGACAACTGGACTCTATAGCTCAGTTGGTTAGAGCTTGACAACTGGTCTCTGTAGCTCAGTTGGTTAGAGCTTGACAACTGGTCTCTGTAGCTCAGTTGGTTAGAGCTTGACAACTGGACTCTGTAGCTCAGTTGGTTAGAGCTTGACAACTGGTCTCTGTAGCTCAGTTGGTTAGAGCTTGACAACTGGCCTCTGTAGCTCAGTTGGTTAGAGCTTGACAACTGTCTCTCTGTAGCTCAGTTGGTTAGAGCTGGACAACTGGCCTCTGTAGCTCAGTTGGTTAGAGCTCGACAACTGGCCTCTGTAGCTCAGTTGGTTAGAGCTCGACAACTGGCCTCTGTAACTCAGTTGGTTAGAGCTCGACAACTGTCTCTCTGTAGCTCAGTTGGTTAGAGCTCGACAACTGTCTCTCTGTAGCTCAGTTGGTTAGAGCTGGACAACCTGGACTCTGTAGCTCAGTTGGTTAGAGCTTGACAACTGGTCTCTGTAGCTCAGTTGGTTAGAGCTTGACAACTGGACTCTGTAGCTCAGTTGGTTAGAGCTTGACAACTGGACTCTGTAGCTCAGTTGGTTAGAGCTTGACAACTGGTCTCTGTAGCTCAGTTGGTTAGAGCTTGACAACTGGTCTCTGTAGCTCAGTTGGTTAGAGCTTGACAACTGGTCTCTGTAGCTCAGTTGGTTAGAGCTTGACAACTGGTCTCTGTAGCTCAGTTGGTTAGAGCTTGACAACTGGTCTCTGTAGCTCAGTTGGTTAGAGCTTGACAACTGGTCTCTGTAGCTCAGTTGGTTAGAGCTTGACAACTGGTCTCTGTAGCTCAGTTGGTTAGAGCTTGACAACTGGTCTCTGTAGCTCAGTTGGTTAGAGCTTGACAACTGGTCTCTGTAGCTCAGTTGGTTAGAGCTTGACAACTGGTCTCTGTAGCTCAGTTGGTTAGAGCTTGACAACTGGTCTCTATAGCTCAGTTGGTTAGAGCTTGACAACTGGTCTCTGTAGCTCAGTTGGTTAGAGCTCGTCAACTGGTCTCTGTAGCTCAGTTGGTTAGAGCTTGACAACTGGACTCTATAGCTCAGTTGGTTAGAGCTTGACAACTGGACTCTGTAGCTCAGTTGGTTAGAGCTTGACAACTGGACTCTATAGCTCAGTTGGTTAGAGCTTGACAACTGGACTCTGTAGCTCAGTTGGTTAGAGCTTGACAACTGGTCTCTGTAGCTCAGTTGGTTAGAGCTTGACAACTGGACTCTATAGCTCAGTTGGTTAGAGCTTGACAACTGGACTCTGTAGCTCAGTTGGTTAGAGCTTGACAACTGGACTCTGTAGCTCAGTTGGTTAGAGCTTGACAACTGGACTCTGTAGCTCAGTTGGTTAGAGCTTGACAACTGGACTCTGTAGCTCAGTTGGTTAGAGCTTGACAACTGGTCTCTGTAGCTCAGTTGGTTAGAGCTTGACAACTGGACTCTGTAGCTCAGTTGGTTAGAGCTTGACAACTGGTCTCTGTAGCTCAGTTGGTTAGAGCTTGACAACTGGTCTCTGTAGCTCAGTTGGTTAGAGCTCAACAACTGGACTCTGTAGCTCAGTTGGTTAGAGCTTGACAACTGGTCTCTGTAGCTCAGTTGGTTAGAGCTTGACAACTGGCCTCTGTAGCTCAGTTGGTTAGAGCTTGACAACTGGTCTCTGTAGCTCAGTTGGTTAGAGCTTGACAACTGGTCTCTGTAGCTCAGTTGGTTAGAGCTTGACAACTGGTCTCTGTAGCTCAGTTGGTTAGAGCTCGACAACTGGTCTCTGTAGCTCAGTTGGTTAGAGCTCGACAACTGTCTCTCTGTAGCTCAGTTGGTTAGAGCTCGACAACTGTCTCTCTGTAGCTCAGTTGGTTAGAGCTCGACAACTGTCTCTCTGTAGCTCAGTTGGTTAGAGCTCGACAACTGTCTCTCTGTAGCTCAGTTGGTTAGAGCTCGACAACTGTCTCTCTGTAGGTCAGTTGGTTAGAGCTCGACAACTGTCTCTATGTAGCTCAGTTGGTTAGAGCTCGACAACTGTCTCTCTGTAGCTCAGTTGGTTAGAGCTCGACAACTGTCTCTCTGTAGCTCAGTTGGTTAGAGCTCGACAACTGTCTCTCTGTAGCTCAGTTGGTTAGAGCTCGACAACTGTCTCTCTGTAGCTCAGTTGGTTAGAGCTTGACAACTGGTCTCTGTAGCTCAGTTGGTTAGAGCTCGACAACTGTCTCTCTGTAGCTCAGTTGGTTAGAGCTTGACAACTGTCCTCTGTAGCTCAGTTGGTTAGAGCTTGACAACTGGTCTCTGTAGCTCAGTTGGTTAGAGCTTGACAACTGGTCTCTGTAGCTCAGTTGGTTAGAGCTTGACAACTGGACTCTGTAGCTCAGTTGGTTAGAGCTTGACAACTGGTCTCTGTAGCTCAGTTGGTTAGAGCTTGACAACTGGTCTCTGTAGCTCAGTTGGTTAGAGCTTGACAACTGGTCTCTGTAGCTCAGTTGGTTAGAGCTTGACAACTGGTCTCTGTAGCTCAGTTGGTTAGAGCTTGACAACTGGTCTCTGTAGCTCAGTTGGTTAGAGCACTGCACCGGAATCACAGGACCGCAGGCCAGAGGGACTATAGTTGCATTTTTCACAACTGTTCCTGGTGAGATCTAACAAATGTATAAAATTCTCACTCGAAAAATTTTTCCATCTACAAAACTCATCTACAATATACTATAGCTTTACTACAGGGTGTTAATTAGGCCAAATAAAAAAATACTTGGTTAGCGTCAAATTTTCAGAGGCGGGAGGGCGTTTTTTTTTTAATTTTTACTCGTTTTTTAATTTTTTAATGGTATTTTGGGGGGAGATGGGGGCGGTTTTTCCACCATATCGGTGATACTTTTTGGACTGATGTTGCGAAGGCCGCCATTTTGCTTTAAGAACCTTGTATACCCAAGCCTACGCGCTCCTATCGATCAGTATATAACGCGAAGGTCTGAGCATGAGAAAAATTTCAAATAAACTGTTTTAAGCTGTAAAAAGAAGAGATTTACATAAAAAAAATTCAGAGGCGGCAGAAATCAAGAGGCGGGCGGTGACGCTAACCAAGTTTTCTTTATTTGGCCTTATGATTAAACCTCTTACCTTTAAGAAATGTCTGGTGTAATGACGAAAGATTGGATTGACAGTGAAATGAAAAAGATGAGCATGTTCTTCACGTTGATGGTAATTATAGTAAATAAAATCTTCAACAGCATAGTGAGCTCGGATGAACTCTATATCCTAGAAAATTATATTATAATAAAGTTCTGTATCATAATTAATCATTTATAAATTGCTTAAAATAATTTCAAAAGCCAACTAGAATTATATCAATCAATTTAATAATATATCAATTACTTCTATGAATCAGTTAATGTACCAATTACATAATCTTTTTTCAATGAATTACCATGTGGAACAAATAAAGCACGTCTGTACTTTTACCTCTTCCTGACGTAAGACAGCCACACCGATAACTTGATTTGTACATTCTGCAACGAACACCTGAAGTTCCTGGCCATCCTAGGAATTCACGAATTATGACAAGCATAAATATATGTCATCAAGTACACACGTAAAACTTGTCAACAAGATGTGTTCGCAACAGGCTTGTAGCGAGCTTCTCAACAAGTTGTAAAAATCTGCTATTTTAAAAGTTACTACAAGGTTGTCACTCACAACTTGTTACAAGTTGTTGTAACAACTTGTAACCAGTCTGTTGAGCTCAATAACCTTCTAGCAAGTTGTCAACAAGTTGTTATAACAACTTGTCAACAAGCTGGGAACAAGCTGTTGGAACACCAACATCCTGTTGACAAGTTGTTGGAACAGCATTGCTACAAGTCTGCTGCAGGTTTGTTACAACTTGTACGTTTTTACGTGTGTACTAAAACACTCTTCATAGAAAAAAACAGAACAGTAGTCATGCACATAGTATTTTCCTTCTTGTTCACTGTTTTATAGTCAGATTTTCTAAAAAGAAGAAATTCATACCTGATCTCTGCGGGCTTTGCTGTATTGCTCTACATCTCTAAACATAAAAACGCAATAGTTATGCCGACCAATCCTGTATATTAAGATCGAAAGAATAAATTTATTCTAGTTTTTAAAATCCAGATTTTAGCGATGTAATTGTATTGGCATCTAGGATAGCTTGCTTAGGCTACGTTTACACTGTACCCGGATAGCTTTCCGTAGCGACGTGAAAAACATCTATCCGTACCTTTTAGGAACGCTATTTTCAGAGGAATTATTGCAACGGAGAGATGTTGTTTCACTCAGCTTCTGAAAGTTGTATACATTCCGTATCGGATAGGTGCTTTTTCGTGCCGCTACGGAAACCTATCTGGTACGTGTATGTTGGAAACCTGGTCTCCATCATATTTTAGGAATATTCACCTGAGCAGGACATCAGAACCTGAAATATTCGCGACAATATTTTGTATACCATTGAAATCCTCGGAGATAGCCGGTCTGATGCTAATAGTTCTGAAATGACAACACAGTAAATGTTATGCTGGTTTTTAAAAAGAGAGAGAGAGCGACTTCATTAAAAATACTTGAAGGTAAAGCATACCGAATTAGTCCCCAACGATGAAATACGTAAAGCTCATGTGAAGTTGTAGCATCAGCTTTGGGTGTGACTCTCTGAAGAAGAAAAATCAAAACTGAATACACTGTTTACTTAAAACTGAGTTGTTGTTCTGTTAATGTAGTTCACTTGTTGTTATATGGAGCTAGCTAGCATATAACCAAAATTTTAAGGAGAAAAAGAGATGTTTAAAAGGATCTTACCGTAAATTCTTGAACAAGTGGAAACTCGTTGACAATATGTGGCATTGTTATCACACAGTAATCTTTATCCTAGTGAGAAAATAACGCTTCTGTATCAACAATGGATATACTGGGGAAGGTGCCCTCCAGCTTTGGTGCAAAAGGGGTGCAAGGACGTGGGGGAGAAGGGGTGCAAGAGGAAGGGGGTGCAAAGGATATGGGGTGGGGTGGGGGAGAGGTGTTGTGCCAACTTCCTTATTAAATCCACTTTTCAATTTGGAAAGAAATATCCTATGGTCACCCTAATTACCACACTAATGCCTAATGCCCTTTTCATACCAGCCACAGTGGCCCCTCAAACCTTTGAAGTCAAGTATTACAAGGATTTATTAAATCTACCCATCAGATTTTAATAAATAAATGTTGATTTTGTACTCACTGCGAAAAGTTTAAATGCAGCTGGTAGAAAATCCATTGATCTGTACAAAAATATATTTGATAATATTAAAAAGTGTAGTTATTAATTATGCCAATTCTGGGAAATGTCAATGAATATTCTGGCATACTGTATGTAATTGAATGAGCATGCGTATTAAATGAAAAGGAATTGTGGCATCTGCAGTAATTTTCATACGCCAGAATACGATTCGTACACGTCAGATCCGCAATGTGCAAACGTACCCTTACCTAGCCTCATACTTTTCATCTATACAGAAAAGCTCGACACAAAACACACTTGCTCGATCTGAAACATATATTAAAGTGTATTAATTAAAACATGGATACTGTACAACGAGAAGATCACGTTTATTGCTACAAGTAGATTGCTTTTAATTGCTTTTGTGCAAATAGCTACTGAGTGACCTCCTATATATGCATATCAGTACCAATACCATATTACACCACACCACACCAGTACCATCCCATCTTACCTGAAGTGTTGCTGGAAGATTGTTTTCTCAGATCATTGAAAGGCGAGAGGTCAAAATATTCACTTAACAATTCTACATTGACGTTCGTACTTATACTCAGAAAACCAACAGCGGCACCATTTACCTAAAGATGTAAGAACAATACAAAGATATCAATATATTATATTATAATAATTCGAATATTATAATATTATATTATTATAATAATTCAAATAATATTAATACTGGTGACTATAATATATTTTGCTTACATCTGCCACAAGACATTTGTTCTCATCGTCTTCAGCTTCTATGAGATCATTGAGGAAAAAATCTCCTAAAATTAAATTTTAAAGAATGAAACTGTATGTTTTGATTTTGAATTAAATGTGAAATGTTATATCTATCAATGTTTCATCATATTGTACACTCTACACTGATAGCAATCTAATGTCTTAGTAGACCAAATTTTAGTCTAGTATCTAGTTTAGATAAAATACAAGTGAAGTTACCATAAGAGTTGATTAAACTGTCACTTTGCTCATCAAATATTGGAGTTAAATCATCATGATCTTCTACACTAAAAATATAAAACTTTGTATTATAATACTAAAGTTATTTTGTAGAAGTCATTTTTGTTCATTTATGGCCGATTTACATTGCACAACTTTTTCCTAAAACTGTCACATGCAACCTGCTCACAACAAACGAGTTGTACTGTGCAAATCAAGATTTGTTGTAAGATGCAGGTCGCATGTGACAGTTTTAGGAAAAAGTTGTGCATTATTTATACACAGGTGGTTTTTATACCATTTATATACTATACTAAGCAATGTAGTGTTAGTCTCTTACGTTGCAGGTCTCATGTGCAGTTTGGGCATGTGTTCAAATCGATAACAAACGTGAACGGTGCCATTGAGGTTCTCCTTGTCGATGTTATCATTGCATTTGACAGCATTGAACAACTTCTGTAATGGTAGCCCTGGGAAAATAAACAAAAGATATCAAATTGTATAATTGTTGTAAAATTGTCAATGAGTTTATGCAAATTATATCATTTATCACGAGGCTCTTGTGATCGACTCATGGGTTAAGTATAATTTACAATGACAAGAAATATCAAAATTTCTCACCTTCTTGAGCATTTGTTGGCATTACAAGAAAAATATACTCGATATATGATGCAGTATTAAATACTGTCCTAGAAATAAAATATACATAATTATATGTACAGTGTACTGTATAGTACTGTACATAGGCTGATCTGTGTTCACATTTTCATGATCTATATAATTAATTACCTTAAAATTTCTGAAGCACATCCTTGGACATAATCTGGTTTTGATGCAAAGAAGTTCAAGAACAGTGAATTCAATGGCTATGTAATGAAAGGTGCCAATTAATTATTATAACTGAGTAAGTGTATTTAAAAGGGGGTGGGTGGGGTTAACTTCCAATTTCCTATATATGTTTTCTGGAATTATGACTCAATTGAAACACTGTATAGTGCCTAAAATAATAACATGAACATGCTCCTTGGACACTTACGGTTGGTTTAATAGATTGGAAAGTTTCTTGAAATAATTTCTCCCATTTTGCTTGATCCACGGCAAGGTTGGGATAGTCAAAGAATGCTCCACTAGCAACAACTTCCTCATCAGAACTCACTAAAGTTACAGCGAGGTTCGCCTTCTCGCTGAAATCATTCATCACAAAGACTTGTTTAGGAAAGATCACAGTTTTTAATGCAGCCCCCCCTCAGCAACTTGACGTACATGTTGACAAAAACGTTTTAAGCTCGCTAATATATCACAGCAACCCAAGTTTTGGTCAGACATGATTGGACACAAATTATCATAAACTTCACAAGAGAAAAGTTGTCTAACTGTACATTGCATTGTAA
>CACRXK020000052.1:29437-65655 GCA_902702795.2 Paramuricea clavata
CATGGATCAATAAATAGCTGATGGTAGACTGTTATATTGCACACTGTATATGATAAACCATTCTTCCCTGTAAACATCGGCTGGCAACTGCTAAGCTGAGGGATCATAAAACATACTGCAACAGTCTAATTGCAACATACGTCTGGCACCTTGGCATATTTAAGTATAAAAGCTGAAAAGCACAACATACATTACGCGTACAATGTCCACACGTCCAAAAAGTTCAAAAGTAACACTGGATATCAATTTTTCTATTGCAGGGGCATCTACGGACTCGGTCCGACGAGCTGTCAACACTACTTCTTGCCTTTCATCCATGTTTAGAGGCGGTCACAAACTGTAGTGACGCTATAAATAACGAATTTTTAACAAGTCTTAAACAATAGCTTATACGAAATACACCAAATTCACATGTATAACATAATTTATAAGTCTAATTACCAGCTATTTTAGCGATAGAGTTTGTTTACAAGGATTTTTCCTCCTATTTTTGACAAGAATCATTTTTGCCACCATTGAAAGCAGTTGCTTAGCAACGAAGCAGTCGGCGCGCGGGAACACGCGGGACTGAGTGCGCGCGAATTATTCATTTTTCCAAATTCATCTGTCATCTTCTGGTCGCAATGAGGTTTATATGGTCTGAGGAAGCCAAGAATAGTGGTTTTACTGGTTTAGTTTTATTTCTTGAACGGCCAAAGTATTTTTGAATATAGAAAATTTGCTCGGAGGCTCAATGAGTTTCATGCTATACAAGTAGCTTTAAAGATAATTTATTAATTACATAAACTATGCATAAACTTCTATTTTTTCAGCATGCACTGACGAGTATTAAGTGACCACGAATATCATTCGCTTTTATTTTACTTACATTTTCTTCGAAACACTTATTAACATTGTCAATATTATTATCACTTTTCTTACACTACATATACAATTTAACTTATAAAGTTAATTACACATTAATATTTTCAGCTATCATTTCAGTTTAACAAACTGAGAATAGTTACTTCAGCTATCTTAGTATTTTTGCCAACTGGGGCCGATTGTTATAAAACTGCTTAGTTTAAACCTAGGTTAACGAAAATGTCATGAAGATAGTTTTCCACATTTCCAAAGTTTTGAAACAAACAAAAGTGCAAATGTGGTTAAATCAGGGTTAATTGTTAACCCAGGGTTAGCGCTAGTCGAGCTTTGAACAACTGGCCCCTGTCGATGTCAATGGAACAAGATTCAGTAAACCTAACCCGAACGAGTTAGCTGATTCTGTATTCCAATCAGTTGAAGGAGTGCGTATGTTTAATACTTTACAATATACTCAATATACAGAGTTATAGTCAGGAAAGCAAGGAAAGTAATATCAAGCTTGCAACAACGGACCAGGATTTCACATGGTTAAAAGTATGCGCTGCACTGGAAGTTGTACGTTTGGATCCCTTCAATTCTTCTTGACTGATTGTTGGTTGCTCAGCTATATAAAACAAAATGTCGCATTAGATGAATTTGTTTCGTACCAGTAAAGGCTTCATATGCCATTACTGAGAAAAACTTTAACTTACGAGTTGTGAGAAGTTCGATCAACTTTTTTTGATCTGACAAAATTGTTTCGTAGAATGCGGTCTTTATTTCGACTGCAGTGAGTTCTCTTTGCCACTGAGCGAGATGTGCGATGCCAAAGTTGCCATATTTTGTCAACTTTAGAATACTGTTTGGCCTTCCGAGTGACCAGCCACGACCATATTCTGGCCTCGCAAATGTAACCTCTTTCCGTGGAAAGTCTTTTTGCTGCACAGCATTACCGTCCAGGTACAAATGAATGCCTAAAAATAATGTACTACAGTTCACTTTCAGGTGCAATATTAGAGGATAAATAATGAAATTTAAACAGTACATAATACATGCACGGGTGCGCGGAAATACCAAATTTATTTCGAGTGTTGAACATAATATCATGTTCAACACGAGAAATAAATCTGGTGTTTCCAAGCACCCATGTATTTTTCCGTTTATTATATAAAGGACAGTCTTTGAAAAGCGATAAATTTTACAGAAAAGTGATGATTGAAGCACTAGAAATCCCGGGAGGGGGGGTGAAAATTTAAAAAAAAAATTCGTGCAAAGAAAAATGCCTGGAAAAAAATTCGTGCAACCATTACGTCAGAGAAAAAAGAATCGTGCAAGTAAACAGCAAAGTGCAAATAGTCTTGAAAAAAATTCTTGCAGAAGCTAAATGCATAAAAAAAATCCTGCAGAGACATGAGACTGAAAAAAAAATCTGATACATTTCTTAGACCTAAGCAGGAGCATGAAAATGCAACTATGTCTATGGCAGGAATCGAATCTGCGACCCTGCGATTCCAGTGAAGCGTTCTAACCAACTGAGCTACCGAGAGAGACAGTTGTCGAGCTCTAACCACAAGTGCATGCATAAATAACTGAGGTGATGGCAATGTATAATAAGGTGTATGGGTAAATATTGGGGTTTTGGGCATCACAACACAAGTTCTGATTTTTTTTCTTATTATAAACATAATGGTTCTCCTTAAATTTTACGAGCTCTATTCAGATATACTTCTCAGATCATGTTATACCTTCAATCGCACTCCATTTAAAAGCAACGTGTACCCATGTGCGAGCGACAAGTTTTGACGTGATTTTCCATGTATATTTCAACGTGGAAATCTCAATCACGAATAACTTATTGCTAACTGTAAACTTGATCCCAGGCCCTTTATCACCAACATTGTACACGCCAGCGCAGAGTATGAACTCGCCGCCAATGTAATACAGCCAGAAAGATATTGTGAATCCATTACGACATTCTGACGGCATGTTTGTACAGTCATCGTTCAAGAGCGCTGAAAAGACAAAAATGGAAAGTATAAGTTGTGTAACATACCAAAAGACCCCTACGACAACGTACAAGTTGTTGCAAGTCTGCAAACAAGTTGTTACAAATCTGTTCACAAGCTGTCGACAAGTTGTGTTCGCACTGCTTGTTCCCAGTTGTTGTAACAAGTTTGGAACAAGCTGTTAACAACTTGTAACAAGCTTCATGGCATCATCAGACTTGTTACGAGGTTGTTCTAACAAGTCTGATACAGTCATGATATAACAAGAATGTTACAAGGTTGTTTTAACAAGTCTGATACAGTCATGATATAACAAGAATGTTACAAGGTTGTTCTAACAAGTCTGATACAGTCATGATATGACAAAAATGTTACAAGGTTGTTCTAACAAGTCTGATACAGTCATGATATAACAAGAATGTTACAAAGTTGTTCTAACTCTGATACAGTCAAGATATAACAAGGTTGACAACACAAGATTGTACCTGTTGGATCAACCTTGCAACAAGTCTGAGAATGACATCAAGCTTGTTACAAGTTGTTATAACAGCTTGTTCCAAACTTGTTGACAATTTGGGACAACACAACATGTTGACGGCTTGTTGGCAGACTTGCTACAAGATGTGAGATTATGTGCTTGATTTACATAGTACAACTCAAGTTGTAAGAAAGTTGCATGCGACAGTTTTAGACAAAAGTTGTGTAGCTAGTGTAAATCGGCCGTCACAATTCAACGTTGTAAGAAGCAACGATATTATACCAACCCAAACGAATCCAATCATCCTCTCCATCTAAAATTACAGCAGGACCAAAGAGCTTCGTGTTGTTCAATTGCGCACCATTCATGATATCACCATGCATGTAATCGACTGTATCCAAGCTGGTGTTGTCTGAAATATTCTTCATTGGCCAATAGTGATCAGCGCTTTCATAGATCGAAGTAAAACCTTGGCCTAGAATGATGGACATAAATGAAACCTGGTTTACACTACCAAAGTTTCTGTGATCACAGTAAGAATTTTGCATGGGTAAATTCTAAGTTTTGAAGGATTTGTAAGAAATGTTTGAGGAAACTGACTCATGCAGTATTTAACACGAAGTCAGTTTTTTCAAACATTTCTTACAAATCCTTCAAAACTTAGAATCTACCTATGCAAAATTCCTACTGTGGTCGGAGAAACTTTGATAATTGCAAATTAGGCTTAACAATTGAAAAGGATTTCCGAGGAACATTATTAGTGAAGACATGCGCCTAATAAATTATAGTTCCCTTGAGCATTCTAGTACGCCGTAGTTGTTCGTACTGCTACGTTATTCACATGATTTTCACGGCATTATAACCACGTTCTAGTTTAGAGGATATTACACGGCGGCGCGAAGATATGACTTTTATCTTGGAGTGGTGAAATATTTTACGAACGAGCGCATCGAGTGAGTAAAATATTGTTTTTAACACGAGAAGATAAAAGTCATATCTTCAAGCCACCGTGTACGTGTAATGTTCTGTTTATTATATAGTCCCAAGCAAAAAAATTGTGAAATTTCACGCTCAAAAGCAAATGAAAAAGTCACGTGATCGATATCTTCACTAGTGAAGATATGGAAAATATCTCACTGTGTATTTTTCAGTATCTCACTCTCTACTATATAATAAATGATTTTATCGACTATTTCCACTTAAGTGTTGTTCAAAATAACGATAAGCTCTTTCAAGAGGCAAATAAAGTTTTGTAATGTACGCGGCTTCGCTTTTGGCTCAAATATACAAAATGGAAGTAACTTTGTTCTGGGAGGAGGGCTGGGGCACCATTCAGAAATTTTGGTTGGATCCGGCTTAATCTTACAGCAATAAGCCATTCAAAGCATTTAGTGAAAAATCAAAGCCAACTATAATTGCCACACACTTCGATCTTGGCACAATACCTTTATTAAAACCTCCCTATGTAAACCAGCATTACGACACAGTTCATTAGAAAATAAACCCGCGATGACATTAAATTAATAACTGGATCTCCCACATAGGGAATAATTACCCATTATTTAGTATCTATACAGTATCGCAAATTGCAGCGTACGAACCAATGGGGCAACGGTGTGAAATAGAAAGCTCTTCGCATGATTCATGATTAACGTACGCGGGGGAAGGCTGAATATGTATGCATGCCTGTAGTTAAATGAGTCACTTCGTTTAAACGTTTTGTTGACGAGACGAAACATCCACGCGAAGAAATTATTATCATCCATCTTGCTTTAGTTCCGATTTGGTCAAAACTGCAAGCGAAAGTGGCCTGGAGGTTAGCTGAATTTCCCTTAAATCGCCTGAAGGCATAACTGTTAAATTAAATTCACCAAGTTCCTTTAAATCGCGTTATATCTGGGCAAGTTGTCTTGCAAACTAAGTGGGCTTCGGATTGATAGGGATATAATTACCTGAAAAATACAAGGAGAACTTCGGTCGACGTTTCGAGCGAAGGCCCTTGCCCTTGCCCTTGGTCGAGAAATTGGCAGAGGTGGTAGTGTACTGTACTGACTTCCTGACAAATTAGGGCCTTCGCTCGAAACGTCACTGGACGTTCCCCTTGTATTTTTTCAGGTCAAATTACTCGTTTTAGCAACATGATAATCTGTCTTGACCTTTTCATGACAATTTATAGGATCACTTATATAACAACATATTCCCAACATATTTCATTATTTTTCCCAGAAGACCTAGATTTCTCTTTGCTTTGGAACTCATGAACAGTCAGTCTCCCTAATTTTTAGCACCAGTGGTTGGAATGGCAGCATATGATTTTTTGACCGGGAGGTTTAATAAATTTTCGAAACATGCCTCCCGGGAAAATCGGGAGAGCTGGCAGTGTGCATGACACAAGTCAAAACACGTAGAAATTGATTTCAAAAAGTCTTAAAAGTGTCTTTATTCGTGTAAACACCTTGAACTTTAGCGCTCCATGTCGCCTTATTAACTCTGTTATGCTCGAAATTAATTTTCAATAGCTCTCCGAGTTTAATAAAAGCCCCTTGTGAATAACTGACTACAAAATTACCAAAGACGCTTAATATCTCACCGACTACAAAGAAGACTTTAGATTAAATTTATTGACTCCTATCTGTCGCAAAATTACAGCCTTCGGTTTGGGAAAACACGTTCATCTCTTCTCGGCAACGAAGAAGACAAGCTATCATATAGCAGACAAACACACTTAGCTGTTAGGGATTACGTTTTTTACATTAACCATTAAACATGTTAGAAATATGCAAGGTTCTATTAGTACACTTATATGAGATGGAGGCGAACAGCGAGCCATATCCCACTAACATCGCAGCATGACGGAGTCAACCTTCATTTCAAGGTCAAACGCGATAAATTTAGTCACATATATGCAGCCTTTAAATATTAACTCTCCACTTTAAAAATACTGTTATTACTTTTCCAAAATGCCAATTTTCTTACGCGGAGAAATTTAATAACGCGCTTACAAATGAGTCGTCTGAAGCTACTTAATTTGTGGGCAAACAAGCGTTGCCAACTGCCGACTTTCCCCGCCCAACAATATACCCAATGGATGTCAATTTTGACAGTTCTGTCGCAAATGTTCATCGAAAACATTTTTCAAAATTTGTTCGCAAACTCAAATACTAGATATGAACCGACACGAGAGGTCTTTTACCGTTTTTCCTCGTGCAGTAGCCTGGATTTTTAGCAAGAAAAGCGACCTTGCTGATTTTTCGCCGCAAACTAATCTCTTCAAAAGTTAAGCGCATTAATAAGTATTGTAGCGATTACGGGCACGATATCTTCACATTACGAGAATAAAATGAGTTTAAAATGTTATCAGGTTATTTTTACTTACTTTGATTTACACAAATGAACAGGTACACCAAGACAAGCTTCAATTTTCGAACTCTTCGCACGGAGCCTTTGGCTTGCGTCGCCATCTCGATCAAAATGTTTTCTAACATTGCTCGCGTGATTAATTATTGAGAAAGGAGAAGGACGATGCAAAATTATTCGCTGCTCCTAACCAACAATACATACACTCTGCGGCTTTAATATTAAACTACCTTTGTCATGAACCCCGTATTTATACGGATGGAGTTATTCTTAGCCACCGCAGAGTGCCCTAATCAATTTAGCGGCAGTGGAAACTATACGCGGGTGGGGAACGCTGCATAAATTATTAAGAAAAAGGCAAAATTCTTGTGGATCATTTTAATTTTTAGGCACTCTTTGCTAATTCAGTTGGCTTTACTTCGTTGATGAGTTGGTATTGATTAAGAGACTTTGATCGTCGAAGTCCCTAAATGACTATTTTTTACATATAACATTTTTGTAGATCATATCAGATCTATCTTAGAAATTTCTAGATTATATATATATATATATATATATATATATATATATATATATATATATATATATATATATATATATATATATATATATATATATATATATATATATATATATATATATATATATATATATATATATATATATATATATATATATATATATATATATATTATATATATAGTGATTCAGCGTTGGACTTGTACTCTCAATATAGCGCTCTCTAGATTACAAAGATTTATTATATTTTGAGCAATAAATTGAATCTTATTTTTTCCGACAATACTGCAAAATACTAATAGTTCGGTTGCTTGACTTAAAACAGATAGTATAATACCGAGACTGATATCACAATTAAAAAATACAAACTCCAAATAACGTGGATAATGATATTGCCAACTAAGTAAAGTTTCCAAATTTTTATCAAGGCTGCTTACGCGAACTGAAGACAACTGTACAGCAACGAGTGTAACCATAGACATTATGCCCTCTCGATTGTCTATTCTTTACCAGAAGGAAATTCTGAGAAATATATAAGTGTAAAATGCATTCTGTGAAAAGTAACATGTTCAAAACACAAAGACGGTATTTCGACCCAGGTCATGTTTTTCAGATCTAACTAATTTCTGGTCGGTTGGTCCAGCATGTTGAAGCAACATTATCTAATGTTGGGTAATGTTCGTTCAACGTAAGGTTGCGGTTTAACTTCATTCAAAATTATCATCCAACATCGATCGTGGAACATCGTGGGATTAAAAATATCGGAATGTGGAATGAATATTAAAGGCTTGTTCAGTTACACTATCAAAGTTTCTGTGATCACAGTAGGAATTTTGCACAAAATTCCTACTGTGATCAAAACTAGCCTTAATAATTCTGCTAGTTAGTTTCGAACATCACGTCAATCTTTGAACAATAATTTATATATGGAACAATTGACTATATCATGTCCATTAACAAGATTTTTCCGAGTTTCTGTACCTAAAAGACCGTGACTTTAAAAACAAATTTGTTTTTTGTCTGCAAAAGAACCGCAAATTAATTAGAGGTCGTCGAGTCAAAGCCGATAGAGTTGGCAAACTAATTTGTTTACTTTGACTTTATTCTTGCACCGTAAGCGAAACGACATGTTCATAACATCTCGCCATAGGAAATTCACAGTCAAAACACTGTTCAAACCAATCCAGCATTGTCTAATATTGTTGCCAAAATTCTTAATCAACTGCTCTATATTGATCTATACGTAACTTCATTGTGGTTTTTCTGTGACAATTTCATGAAGTACAATCCTTGCTTATTACGTCATAGAACTTTCCCAAAATAGCATAACCTCGTTCCAGGCCTTTTATCGCGCGATTATGGTAAGTACACCTTTTCCGAGTTGTGTTGAAATATAGTTGAAAAAGCCGTCAAAATATTAAAAGCATTGTTGCACCTTTTATATACTGTATGCATGTTGTTAACCATACTGTATGTACTGGGTATGGGGCGACTTTTTTGCCCCACCCCCCTCCGCTCGCAAATATTTTGTAGTGACGAGGTCTAGCGCCGCCCCTGCCAGGGTCTCCATTTCCGCTTTTGCCCAAACATGTTGGATCCAGCGTATTTGGGAGGGAAGCGGAAGTAGAGAGCCTGGCTGGAGGTTGCTTGCTTATATAAAGACGAAAAATAAAGAAAAAATACATGTGTTCGTTCGCGGGTACGTCTGTTTCTAATACACTATCAGGCCTTAAAATATCTTTTCCAGGGCCGTCTGACAAAATGTCCGGTGACGTTGAGTTTGGGTCGGACATATGTCCGATGACCTTCAGTTCAGTTTTGACTCGGAAATAAGTCTGAGTGCCGACACAAATGAATAAACGGTAAATGTTGTAAAGATATTAAATAATTTGTTTCTTTCATACTTATTTCCAAGACAAAATTAACTTGATTGCCAGTACAGCAGTGTTAAAAAAGACTTCGACAACTTAAACCCGTTTTCCACTTCACCATTTCGCTCGCCGCCCCGCGCTCGACTACGTTAAAACAACATTTCCAGTTGACCTTTTATACAATAATACTCTGATTTTCCATTTAACATACAAGCCTCTAGTCCTGGGCTAGGGTACATTTTGATTTACGTCGGACAAAGCTACAGTACGGTCGGACACCAATTTACTTGGGTCGGACAAACAATAAACCTCAGTTTCACTTTGGTCGGACAGAATGTCCGGTGGTTTCCTCTCTACATCGGACAATTTCATGAATGGGTCGGACAATGTCCGTGACCGACCGATATTTTAAGGCCTGCACTATACCTGTTAATGTATTCAGTAACTATATGTGTTGTTTTTACTGCCGAAATTTTACATACGCAGTAGATCGAAGCGGTTGAGAAGCAGTTTTACGAACCAGGAACGAAGTCTTCGCAAACTTCAGAATTAAGGTACTGTATGTCTGTCATGTCTGTGGTGTATAACGAAATCGAAACATAGCAATATTGTGGTACTGTAACATTATTGCAATTCATTTTTCTTTAGGGATATGGAGCTTTGCAACCTCGTACCCAGGCAATTTTCTCTCACAGTCTGGTGACACGGCCACCTGCTGAGACACCCTGGTGGTGTCTGGTCACGTTTCACTAGGGAAAAATAAAAAAGCATTTGAGAGATTTCACGTAAATACATATTTAGTATCTAACTATGTTGCACTAGAGATAAACGGCTTTTTCTCGATGAAACCCTGTTAACTAATGTCAAATAATGTCAAGTAATCAAAATTAACGCTGTCAAAATCTGTGATGAGCTAGTACGAGTGTATGACGGTATGACTGCATGTGCATATGCACTTGCACACAAAATGTGTTTGAGACAGAATATCCAACTTCAAAGCATACGATTTTATTTGTTTCTTGACTTGACTGTTAATAAAATGCTAGAGTGTTTTTCAATTTTTGTAATTTATTTCTAGTAATTGAAATTTAACGTAATTTGATATTTTGCCTCTCCCCTTAGTCTTAGGCAATTAACTTTTGTAGAGTCGCGTGACCAGACACCACCAGGGTCTTTCCCAAAATCCCAACCACTTCAAAAACCCAAATGCAAACCCATAGAAATAATGGATATTATAAACTATCTATTATTTCTATGACATATATGTGCTGGGTATTGGCTGTTTGAATAGCGCACATTAGCACGGTTCGTTCGGCACGTACCTGTTAATATATTCAGTAACTATGTTTTGTGTTCACGGCGGAAATTTTGCTTAGATTGAAGCAGACTTACGAATCAGGAACGAAGTCTTCCCAAGAACTTCAGAATTAAGGTACTGTACGTCTGTGGTGTATAACGAAATCGAAACATCGCTATATTTGTGGTACAACTAATTTTTCTTTAGTTTAGGGACATGGAACTTTGTCTTTCAATATACACATAAAATATTCATCACTGCCTCAAAAGGCCTGCTGAAAATCCATCGCAAATTTAAATCTTTCCGAGATTTTGTAGTCTATATTCTCGATAAATTTTCACGCGGTAAATGTAGGCAGTCTGTAGGTTATCTATAAATCATTGTTATATAGTTTGAAGATCCTCCTTGCCCGAAACTAACGGTTGTGAACTAACGACTTTATCTGTATTTCTAAAAGAACAGCTTCAAAAATTATCTCTGATTACCAACCTTTCATGCACAGGAAAAAGTAAAGATAATACTCAATGTTTTAACAGTTTTAACGTTCATTTCTAAAACTCTTGTAGATAAAAAAATCCGGCAATGTTCACTGACGAGGCCGCAGGATCTACTTTGGAAGGTGCAAATTTTTCTTATATTGAATTTGAAGCTGATGATTGGCCAAAATGGAGAACAAAGGGTGCAAAAAGTCCTACTGTGATCAAAATGATCGAAGAAATTGTGGAATACCAAAATTCCTGGAAAGAGCAGAAGGAATCTATCGACGAAGAATCCGCAAAAAAGGTGCACGATAAATGTTTAACAGAATTTATTTACCGCATGAACATCGGGGAAAAGCATGGATGCAATACCAAGGAAGACGTTGAATCTTGCCTTAACATTGATCCAACTTCTAACAAGCCGTTATCCACAGAGGTTCGGGAAACTGTAAACGTAATAGAAGCTTATAAATATTTTCTGAACGAAGTGAAGAAGGTTGAAGATGACGCTGAGGGCGATGATGCCAAAGCATTGCACGGGTTACTAACTCTAGAAATGGTTAAGGAAGCACACAAGCTGATTTTGAAAGATATTGAGTTATCTGATGGCAAAACTAAGCCTGGTGAATTTAGCAACAAGAAGCGATATACAGAATATAATGGAGAAACGTATGATTACCGAAATCCGGGGAATATGGAAAAAGAAGTACAAAAATTCCTGGATATATATAATGAATTGATAGATGACCGTGTAAAAAAAGAGAAAATTCCGACAAAAAGTGTTTATAATATGTTCAAGATTTGTGGCTGGCTGTTATTTGAACTCCTGGACTTGCATCCCTTCAGCGATGGCAACGGAAGATTGTGTCGATTACTTTGTAGTTATGCATTGTCTTCAGTGACACCATTTCCCACCCCGATTTATAATGTTTGCAGTGAATCAAAGAAAGATGATTATATCGACGCTTTGGTAGAAGCAAGGAAGTCCAAAACCCGTCATCCCACCAGTTTGACCACAATGATTATTGACTGCAATTATCATGGTTGGCGGAAATTTTTTGACATTCTCGAGAGAAGTCGTAATGAAGAAGTGGATATTCCAGTTGAAAACAGAGGTTAATTGTGACTTGGGATGCCTGTGCGCCAGGTGCGTGACAATATAGACAACATAATCCTAGAAGTTACTATCGCAAGGAAAGTGCTGCCAAAAGAAAAAGATAATTAGAATATTATTTGCATGCATATCACAATATGTAATTATTCCTAAACATGTTTCATGATATAGTGAATAAAGTTTCTTGTTTTAAATCACAATAAAAACAATGGCTTCCCGGCTTTGTCGTCGCAGATAATGATGTTACTGAAGAATTAAAAACTTCTAGTGAAAACTTGAACACTAGAAAAAGTACAAATTTATTGGTTGGAGTATTTAAGAAATGAGCAGCATTAATTAGGCTAATTAAAGAACACCGCAGAAGACTTGGAAGACATAGGAGGTTCAAGAACTTGACAAGTTCACAATTAACTTACGAATAAATTTTGCCCTCTATGATTAACAAGTAATCGCATAGTTCCTCGTAAAATTAAGGTTTGATTTCACTTGTTTTCAAAGTTTCACAAATTGCCCGAAATTGAAAACACATGTGGAATTAAACCTTAATTTTACTCGGCCCCATGCGATTACCTATACTAATTATTGAAAAGGTGTATTATTTAAAACAAAGAGAAATAAAACATGTTAATATTATGAATGCCATAACTCCACTCAGTTTGTCTTTAATATCACTTACTCCCTAAGTGACTACTGTTACACTACATTCGCACAAGACTGGATGTACTCAGAACTGTTCACATATTCATGGTTACTACAATACAATCTAAATTTCAATATAGAGAAGTTATTCTGCCTTGTCATGGGTATCCACGTGATTCTCCAGTTCTTCCAAAGTGACAAAAGCGACACTACACAACGAGCAGATGAAACTAATTTCATTTGGTTCTGTTGTGTCTAACTGTTTACACAGGGCACACTGGTATGGGATGCCGTGTTCGCTTGCCTTGTGTTGTATCAAATATTTCACATCAGAGAACTGTCGATTGCACAGATGAACATCGCAGTTAAAGCGAGATTTTGCTTTGGCGTGTTCTTGCAACTCCTGCATCTGATCCACGTTATCTTTCCCACACGTGATACACAAATGGAATTTCTTGTGTTGCTTCATATTATTTTTATTTGCATACCTTTTCTTGCAAATATCACATTCATAAGGCTTATCAGCATTGTGTGACGATTTTTTATGTCTGTCTACGAGGTGCGATCGTGAAAATCGTTTCTTGCACACATCGCATTCAAAAGGTTGATCACCAGTGTGTGTTTTCTTATGCACCTGTAGATTGCTGATTTCCGAGAATCTTTTGTCGCACGTGTCACATTTGTACGGTTTTTCCCCACTATGTGTTCGTTTATGCGCTGCTAATCTGTTTGATCGTAAAAATTGCTTCTTGCAAACGTCACATTCGAATGGTTTGTGTCCGGTGTGTGTTGGTTTATGTGCATTTAGATTCTTTTTTGTTGAAAACTTTTTGTTGCAAGCGTCGCATTCATAAGGTTTGTCTGCAACATGAGTAGTTTTGTGCGCTGTCAGGGCGTTTGAGCGTGAAAACCGTTTCTTGCAAACGTCGCATTCGTACGGTTTCTCGCCAGTGTGTGCTCGTTTATGTATAGTCAGATCACTGATTATGGAATATCTCTTGTGGCAAACGTCACATTCATGAGGCTTTACACCAGTATGCGTTCTCTTATGTCTGACCAAATCGCTCGAAAAGATGAATCGCTTGTCGCAAATGTCGCATCCATGTGGTTTATCACCTGTGTGTATTTTCTTATGTCTAGCCAGGTTGCTTGGGTCGGAAAATTTCTTCTGGCAAACGTCACATTCGTGATCTTTTGCACCAGTATGTGTTCGTTTATGCCTAGCTAATTTGCTGGCCGCTGGGAATTTCATCTGACAAACCTTGCATTCGTAAGATTTGCTGTCGGCATGTGCTGCTGTCGGTGCTAACAAGTTCTCTGACACAGATAGTTCCACTTCAAAAACATCGCATTCAAAATTAAGTTGGTTTTGGCCATCATTCGTTTCTGTGACGTTGCTGGATCTGGGAACTTCATTTTCACTATGCCCATTTTTATGAGAATTGTCAGCAGCGTGCGTTTCTTCATGAACTACCAAATCAACTCCATCGGGAAATTGTTTGTTGCAAATATCACCATGACAGTTAGGGTTAACAGTGTCCTCAGTATGTGCAATTTTTTGTCTTGCCAAGTCTCTTAATCTTGGAAATTCCATCTCGCAATTCACACATTCAAATATTTATATCTGCTGTATCTTGGTTTTTATATTGTACTAGCCACCTATGCAATCAGCAAAAGATAGAGGTTCTTATGACCTTATTGATTGATACGCATTAGATTGGTATTGATTAATATTTGCAAAACTCCCCAATCTTATGCATGACAATCTTTATTTCTGGACTGTTGATGAGAAGTCTACAGATGATGTTAACAAGTCAATGAATGCCTGGTACTACCAATGAATACCAATCAAATTACATGTTAAAAAGTTAGGAACCTTCAGAAGGTCGACTTCTTGGTTTTGGCTATGATTTTGGCATAACCGTTGCAATGCTGTTGCCATGGTTCTAGCCAGTGCACTTAGGCCAAATAAAAAAATACTTGGTTAGCATCACAGCCCGCCTCTCGATTTTCTGCCGCCTCTGAATTTATTATTTTTTTTTTAATGTAAATCTCTTCGTTTTACAGCTTAAAACATTTTAATATTTGAAATTTTTCTCATGCTCAGACCTTCGCGCTATATACTGATCGATAGGAGCGCGTAGGCTTGGGTATACAAGGTTCTTAAAGCAAAATGGCGGCCTTTGCAACATTAGTACAAAAAATATCACCGATATGGTGGAAAAACTGCCCCCCATCCCCTCCAAAAATACTATTAAAAAATTAAAAATAGGTACGCAATGCGTAAATGTGGCTAGCCTGGTAAACTTTAACTCCCCAAACCCTCCTCCAAACCCAGAAAGCCTGCCATGCTGGTTAACTTTAATAGTAATAAGAAGACATACCACGATGGTCAGAATGCACAAATTTTCTCCCACTTGTGCGGGCTCATTTTGTCAGTGGAGTTTCACGGTATACTTGAAAAATACCGTGTCACTCTCCTCGCTTCCCATGTAAATAGCGAATTCATGAATAACACTTGAATAAACACAAATATGTGAATTTGCACGCCAGGCTTTTGAATATAACGATTGTAAAAAGTTTCCGTGTGATCTATTAGCAATTTAAAAGATACCTAAACTGTAATACTGCCATATATTTAATCTCGCGTTTGTTATTTGCGCAGCAGCAGTTTTGCCGTGGAATTAAAATTGCGTGTCATATGATATTTTTAATAGGCAAATAGCGTTTGAGATATAGCAACATTAGCAAACAAATACATTGAAATCTTGGTTAGCACACTAACTTTTACCACTTTTAATGCAATATTACTAAACTGTAATACTGCCATATATATTTAATCTCGCGTTTGTTATTTGCGCAACAGCAGTTTTGCCGTGGAATTAAAATTGCGTGTCATATGATATTTTAATAGGCAAATAGCGTTTGAGATATAGGCCTAGCAATATTAGCAAACAAATACACTGAAATCTTGGTTAGCACACCAACTTTTACCACTTTTAATGCAATATTAGTCAACTTATAAGAGAATGTGAGACAAATCATGCTGAATTATTCGACTATATAACTGCTAAGACAGACAGACGCAATAATCCTTTATAGGTTTATTACAAATATGTAGACATTTGAGACCCCGTCAATGTCTGAAGAAAAGGTATACTTAAAGCCTTTAAATAAACGAGTTTGATGCACAGTTTCTGGTCTTTTACCATAATTATCCAATGCTGGTTTTATTCGCTGCATTATAAACCTCCTCCACACAATACCCCTTCTTTAAAATACCAAACATTTCGAATGCAATTGAGATCTATGAAATCTCAACAAGAAGACAATTCAAGATGGCAAATACGCGAGTACGCACAATTTCTGATCAGTTTCGACACCATAGGTTGAAGCCATGAAGATAAACTTTATTTTAATTTTCTGGTTTAACAACCTCACTAGTACTGCGTCGTAACAACATCACTAGTATTGCCTCGAAATGCAAATGTGAAATGTCGGCAGAAAAATACGGGCGCTTCCGATTGCTCCCGATACTTTACGAAAATCCGGACTGGACACCATGATCATCATCGCTCATCGCGTTTGTGTATGTGTATGTGATAGTGGCTCAAACGGGCTAGCCAAAAAAAACGAGTAAAAATTTAATAAAAAAATCCGCCCGCCCGCCTCTGAAAATTTGTGAGAGTGTGACGCTATAAACCAAGTGTTTTTTTTTTTTATTTGGCCTTATGGGGCATTTGCACCCCCCTGAAAATATTCAAAATGGTAGACATTCAGGGGGTGAATGCCTCTCATAACCTCACTGGCTAGGAACACGACGAGTGCATTTTGATGACAAACATTCTGTTGCAGCAGTTATGCTTTCTTTGCCGAGTCGACCTTTTGTAAGGTCCCTAAGCTATAGGACGAGCTATAGGAGCTTTTTATACGGAAAACTTACCACAGAACTAGGATATTTACACGCTGTCGGTTATAACACAATTATTCTAGTCTTTTGTTCGATTGTGACAGAGTTTCCACGCGATGAAAGCATTTGTTTTTGATGAAATTTATCCCAAAAGAGAACAAAACATCTCAACAACAAAAAACATGGCGTCGCATTCATGCTGTGCTTCCACTTGCACAACACCATATTTCACTTCCTCCAGAATTGCAAAATTTCCTTTCGGAACGGGAGGGGTGGATTGAAGTTGAGGGGGGGGGGACGGAGTTGGCTTTTCTCCCTTACAAGGTTGGTTACGTAGCCTGGCATTCACATTAGAGAGGTCATCATCTACCTGTATACTATGCAGGCTCGTGGTTGGTTGATTATAACAATGAAAGGCAATAAAACTATAGAAATCGTCTTTCTAAAGAACGAGTCACGAACAATGATCATTTTTGTTTCTGAAAGCCAATCAAAAAACAGGATCATTTTAGGCAGGTCTTTACCCCATTAGAGAAAGAGGATTTTATTTTAAGGAAGGTCTCACATAAACCATCAACTGCCTGGCAGTTGCGACTCGTTCATCAGATATTTAGATTCATTGTAAATTCAACCGTTTCTATTTAGTCACGCTGCATGGGTTCCGAGTGATCACAAAACCATCCTGAAACCATGCAAGTTGTGGACCATTAGTTTCTGCTGAGGTCTACACGTAGGCTACGTACATGCGACTCCCTAGTTCCTTACTGATAACTCTTGGAGTTACAATCAAACTTCAACTTACAGGCAAGTCTCGTTTAATTTTTAAATTCTAAGTTTTGAACGCTTTGCAAGAAATGTTGGAGGGAACTGTTTTAAAAGTTTGACAAATCCTTCAAAACTTAGAATTTAAAATTTACCTATCACAGAAACTCTGATAGTATAAACCGGGCTTAATTAACAAGAGTATACTGATAAAATGCACACAAGAATTTCCAAATACTGTCACAGTCAGGGGTGTGTTTAATCGTCCATGCAAGCATGGCAACAATCAGTTACACAATACAACATATTTAAGGAAACAAACTTTACCAGTTTCCGCAGTTAGAATTTTGTTTAACCATATTCTTGATTGGATTTAAAATGGAATCAGAACCAATACCAATGTGGTCGGATAGACAACGAAAGCGTTTGGGTATCGAAAAGAACCTTCTTGAGGACTATTTTCCTGCTCGCACTAATTGGACCAATAGTACGAATGCAACCAAAACGAAAGTGGACATTGCTTTGAATACAAACGATAAAACTGAGTATATTCTTCGTATTCATCTGACACAAGATTTTCCAAATGCATGCCCGATGCTTACTGTCGTGTCTCCAATGTTGAAATCAAGAAAGGGAGACCGTTTTCCGGAGTCAAGCACTGAATTCCACACGTTACAAAACATCGAGGGGTACCCGACTGTGTGTCATTTTCACCCGGAATCGTGGACACAAGAGAACACGTTATATCAAGTGTTCATGAAAGGCAGGTTGTGGCTCGAAGCTTATAGTCTGTACCACAGCACAGGGAAAATAATGGATACATTTCTGAAAGAGTTTGACAGCGCACCGGAGCCGGAAGTAGTTCCGGCTGAGAAAAAGAGATCCAAGTCTCGGCTTCGTAGTATATTGCGACGGCGATAAATATCTAGACATTATACATGAACAATAATATGCATCATATACTTATAAACTTGCAACTATTTCAATGGCATGTTCTTTATGTATTGGCAGTATTTTATATCATGTATTGATGTATTCAGTGACTACTTGGGGAGTGTAAAATTTCCCAAATTTTATATATCTTTTCTCACCTCCTAATTTTTATAATAATACTTGTGGGAAGCAGGGAGTACAATACCATTACAGAGAATCGATCATTAGTTAGACTAGAGTTAAACTAGTCATCACTGTCGAGAATTTTTAAAAAAACGCGATACGAGCCCTCGATACTTTGCATGTAAAATTACCATAAGCGTACCGGGCGGGGGGGCGGGGGGGGCGGTAGCCCCCCCAGTTTTTTGGACAGTCGGGCAATATTCGATTAACAGTCGGGCAATTTTGGGTTGTTATAAAAAAAAATCGGGCAAATTATGTCATTTTTTTCGAAAATTTAGTCAATTTTGTGGCAAATGTAGTGTTTTTGGAAAATTTATGTTATCCTCCGAAAATTTTTTGACCCCTTAAATGGTACACTGACCGAAATTTTTTTGGCGATGGGGGGGGGGGAGAGGTCGCCAAAAAAGATTTTCCGGGGAAAATTTTTTGGTACTAGTCGGGCAAAATCACGAAAAGTCGGGCAATTTTACGAAAAGTCGGGCAATTTTCTTTCCGCCCCCCTAATTTTTTCCTTCCGGTACGCCCATGAAAATTACAGACTGCAGAAGATCAAATTTTGTGAGAATGGTAAATTTGTAATCTATAATATAAAAATGTAAATTCAGTTGTACACTTTATAAAATATGAGAAATTGCATATCTTGTATTATGTTGTGCAATGATGTGGTGAAATTTTTCTTGCCTGCAGCCAACTGAACCAAGTTTTGCCTGCCATCATAGACAATCCAGATATCTTCTGGATTGCCTGTGCTGCCTTCTAAAGGCGACACGATTGCCTGATGAAATCTAATTAAATCAGTTTAATGAATTATTAATGACTCGGAGTCCTGGAATTAAATTAATATATTTTGTTGAAATAAAACTTCAACATATTTTGCATTTTTTTCATCTATCAAAAACCAATATGAAACGTTTAATTTCCTAACATGAATGATTCGTAATGGTTCATCTTAATAAGTGTATGTTTGTTCAATATGCTATGAAAATATATTTACTGTTTGAATATAAATCTTTAGGACATAAGTATGGTAATATGCGTATTTTAAAAATGAAAAAAAATAACAATGTTGAAGTTTGCATACAAAATGACACTTTATCATTTGCAGTCAACTTTAAAGGAGGAAATTTTGAGCCGATATCACGATTTGGTCAGCGCCATGAACATAAAGCGATCCTTTCTTCAAGAGAATAAATTCCTTGTTTAAGGAAGTATTTCTATTCCATATTTCGACGTTTAAAATCACGGAGAAAACGATACCTTGGACTTCCTAATGTCCCGATATACCTCACCCCGTTTTACCTTCTACCAAGGACATTATCACCGTCATCAATCGTATTCTGGTTTATACTACGCAAAACCAAACATGGACATTAGTGAATTTGCATAGGCCATGGGTTTCACATTTGGATGAGGCTAAAATAAAATAGGATGAGAGGTAAGGTTTCTAAATGAAGCTGCAGTGTACATTGTAGCATAAGCGGATTTTCTGGGGAAGGGTGCAGGGGGAACATTCGTCCTGCAACTCTGAGCCCTCAATTATATTTTATGAGTAATCATTCTTAACACACTTACCACGGCATCGTATGTTGTAAAATTCGGTTTTAGATCTGACCCCATTGTGATGAAAGCGCCTTTGTTTCCCATTTGATCACTGCATTTTCAAAAATGAAGAAATAGGTTATGACATGGTTCATAGGTAGGCAGGCAGATAGTTAGGTAGTTAATTTGTTTAGAAAGCTTACCAGTAATTAGGAGCGGAGAACACAGTAACACATTGTCCGTCGTGTGCCACTTCATAACCCTCGGCTTTAACTTCGTGACTCCGTATTACATATTCTGAAATAAAAATTAGGTTTGAAGGATGCAATAGTAAGATTTTAATTTTAATTCTTAAAAAATCGGAACTTGAACTCCACCTGTTGTATGAAGGTGTGCGAGTTAATACAGTGCTAAAGCTATACAAGCAAATAATTACCTAAATTATTCAAGCTACAAAATTCATTCGTCACGTCTGGTCCAAACTGGATAGCCACTCCTCTTTTGCTAGCAGATCTACCGTTCTGAAAATAAAGCAACGTGACTGTTAATGACATTGAAAGGAACTTCGAAACTGTGATGTAAGGTCGTGTAATGGTGTACAGATAGGCAAAACTTAAAACTTTACCTGTGGTTGAGGATCAGACCATAAAAGTTCACACATGACACCTGTTGAAAGCAAGGATATCCTTATTGGCAGCCTGACAGTACGACGAACTAAACTAAACTAACTTTATTTATGCTTAATAGCTATATCACTTCTAAACTGTTCTCCCTGGAGGTCTAGTAAGGATTATCTCTTGTTTATCCAGGGTTACTACAGGAGGAAACTTAAACTAAGTAACATTATTTATACTGGATAGCTCTATCATTTCTAAACTGTTATCCAGCAAGAGCTCCAGTAAAGTGTCATTATTTATTGATGCTTTGCTACTACAGGAGGAAACCTAAACTAAACTAACTTTATTTACTGGACAGCTCTATCAGTTCTAAACTGTTCCCCCTGGAGGTCCAGTAAAGATCATCTCTTATTGATCCAGCGTTACAACAGGAGGAAACCTCACCTGAACTAGCTTTATTAACACTGAATATCTCTATCGCTTCTAAACTGTTCTCCCTGGAGGTCTAGTAAGAGTCGCCCTATTCGATCTAATGTCATACTTCAGGAGGAAACCTGGGAAAAACCAACGGAGTTTAATAGGGTCAAAGTAACATTCTTATACGCGAGACGAGGGCATTTTGAATGATTTTAGCTCCTGATTTGCATTCCCAGAGATATTTTATAAATTTCCAATTGTTCTTGCCTTGTTCGGGTGGTTGTCTGTTCCTATCAATCTTTCTTATTTCATCCAAAGTTACGTCATTGCGAGTGAATAAACCGCCATGCATTACCTAGAAAATGAAATGATAGGTCTTACTGAAGGACTTTTCAGACGAGGCAATATCTGCACTTCACATACCATAACTTTACTATTGATAAGATGAGCCAATGGTAGCCAGTTGTAAACCTCTGTGAAAAGTTCGATCATATCCGAAGAATATATTTGATAAGTTAAGAAATTCCTTACGACGTAATTGTTCATTTCATTTTGTCGCTATTGATGAAAAAATCAATTATAAAAAATATATATTTATACACAACATTGCCAAGTACACACAAGAAAGGATATTTAGACTTCACTTCTCCCTCAAAACCATACATCTGATTCATAGAACTCGTTTCATGGTTGCCTGGAAATTAAAAGAATTAGCATGCATGATATCACGATCTTATCTGTGGCCATCCAACAATATGACTACACATGTAAAAACGCACAAGTTGTAACAAGTCTGCCAACAAGCCGTCAACAAGATGTACTCGCACTGCTTGTCCCAAGTTGTCAATAGGTTTGGAACAACTTGTAACAACCTTGTCGAAATTATCAGACTTGTTGCAAGGTTGTTCTGACTAGTCCGTTACATGCTTGATATAACAAGATTGTTACAACCTTGTGTTGACAACCTTGTAACATCCTTGTTATATCATGGCTGTAACAAACATGTTAGCACAATCTTGTAACAAGGCTGATAATGCCATCAAGCTTGTTACAAGTTGTTAACAGCTTGTTTCAAACTTGGTACAACAACTGGGAACAAGCAGTGCGAACACAACTTGTTGACAGCTTGTGAACAGACTTGTAACAACTTGTTTGCAGACTTGTTACAACTTGTGTGTTTTTACGTGTGTACACATGTAAAAATCTCACAACTTGTCAACAAGATGTGTTCGCGTAAACGACTTGTCGCAAACTTGTCAACAAGTTGTATCAATGCTGTTATTTTATCAAGTTGCTACAAGGTTGTCACTCACAACTTGTTGACAAATTGTTGAATTGCAGGACGATAACAAGTTGTTGGAACAGCATTGCAACAATTATGTTACCAAAGACTTTATTTTCCAGGAATGAATCGCAAGTAATAATTGCTACATAAACCACTTACCACGCGACATAAAAAAGTGATTGGGATACAAAAGTTTAAAACTAAACAGAGTAAAAATAACTTCACAGGAAAAAGAGCCTCTATCTACAAAATCTCCATTAAATAGCTAGAAACAAGTTAAGAAATCATAACTGTACATAACTTGAAATCATGAAAAATTGATTTATTAAATATGGATAGCAATTACGCACGTAAAAACGCACAAGCTGTTACAGGTCTGTCGACAAGTTGTGTTCGCACTTGTTCCCAGTTGTTGTAACAAGTTTGGAACAAGCTGTTAACAACTTGGAACAAGCTTGATGGCATTATCAGACTTGTACCAAAGTTGTTCTAACAAGTGTGATACAGTCATGATATAACAAGAATGTTACAAGGTTGACGACACAAGGTTGTAACAATATTGTTATATCATGACCGTATCGGACTTGTTGGAACAACCTTGCAACAGGTCTGATAATATCAACAAGGTTGTTACAAGTTAACAGTTTGTTCCAAACTTGTTGACAACTTGGGACAAGCAGTGCGAAGACAACTTGTTGGCAGACTTGCTACAAGATGCGAGACTTTTGCGTGTGGACTATTCGCTCAGAAACACACAAGCAAAGAAACTCACGCGCATGATAGCAATACATCTAGGCATACAAGAAATATCCTGTGATAGAATAGATGAAAATTCCAATGGAATACGCGTGAAGGTGAATTTGTCATTGTAAAGGATACGTATGGGTTCTCTTCAGAAGGTAGACCATTTAGTTCAAAAATATTTAATAAATCATAAAATTGACCATGAATATCCCCACATACAGTAAATCCATTTCCCTATAAAGTAAAACAAAAAATACAATTACAACTTCTTCCGGTTTTTGTCGATGGGAATTTGGAACGAAATATAGGCCCTCTAGCAGGAAGGCCCCCTGCAATTCCGGTGCAGCGCTCTAACCAACTGAGCTATACAGAGTCCAGTTGTCGAGCTGTAATCACAACTTCTGTATTGTATCGTGGGTGATGCCAGTATAGAACTGGAAAAAGTTATATAAATCAAGCCTTACCTCTGGTACCGTTATATCACACAACGAACTGACTTCTTGAAAATATTTCTTGATATCTATCAATATCTGTAGACAAATGTATCAAATAATAAGTGATAACAGATGCTGAAATTTACGAGTGGTGTCAGCTGTCAAAGTTCTTACCGTGTATGCGTATTTTTTATGTATTTTCTTTTGATCTTTAAACCTTGTTAAGAGTTGCTGAACGAAGTCAAGAGTGACTTTACCGTCTTCTAAATGCGGTCCGTCATAGCTGTTATCTACGGCTGGAATACAACAAACTATATAGTCAGAGTTCTGATAAGCATATTTTCTAGAGGTCCATGAAAAGAGTACGTGCCCAATCCCTCCAGTTCTGCATCATCACCTTAACACTAAGTCTATGTTCTCAAGGGGCTGGATGAATTCGGAACCCGGAAGTATTTATGTATAGTACGCGTGCGCAGATGGTCCCAGTTAGTCTCAATCCCAATCCTCTATCGTGCAAAATGGTCTTGAAAAAACCCGGTTCCGCTGTTCACATGCTCTAATTTAGGAGCCATTCCGGTACAAACGAAACCTAATTTTATTGGGTCTCGAATTCGTACGGTTAGCTGTCCTGGAATTTCTCCGGCCCCACGGGGTCTAAAAGTATGTTTCCACTATATCGGATATCTTTCCGTGGCGGCTCGAAAAAGCACCTATCCGATAGGAAATGTACAACTTTCAGAAGCTGAGCGAAACAACATCTCTCTGTTGCAATAATTCCTCTGAAAATAGCGTTCCTAAAAGGTACGGATAAGTGTTTTTTCACGTCGCTACGGAAAGCTATCTACAGTGTAAACGTAGCCTAAAACACGATGTCTGCCCCGTATCTGTCCACAAGATGTGCTTCTAATCTTGTAGTCATCAGAGAGCAATGTTATTGTAGGGAGAATCCGTGATCACATTGTCATGGTTACAAGACATGTGATGTATCAATATTGCTCCCAGAACTAGGAGAAAAACGTCAAGATGAGTTTTGCCATCTTTCTCCTAACTTGATGCTAACATAAGTAGGATAATTTATATGCCTTAGTTTGACGGTTCGCATGTGGGACGGTGTTCAGCCATGCGCAGTTACCAAAATGTTTGCTAATTTATGTTATTAATACACTAGTTCTCCTTGTTCATCACTACCGAAGCTTTCTTATTGATACAGTTAAACGTTTACCTATTGAATTGACATCAAGTGATTCTGCAAGAGATTTCTTTTCGTGATCAACAGCTATGGCTTTTTCAAATGCTTGTTTTTGGACAATTTTCTTACATTCGGTGTACTTTAGCTTCGCGTCCTTGTCTTTAGGACGAAATTTAACCACCTACATGACGTAATAATATGATGGATTTCTCTACTTGATACTGTAACATTTGGACTGTTCTAACCAGTAACTTTACCTGTGAATTTCCAAGATCAATTAAAACAAATCAATGATATAACAGATCAATGATTTTGCAATTATTTCCCTTGGTTTCAGTTTAGACTATTAAAAATATCTCGTCTCAAAAATTCAGCTTTTGATGAATGTGGTTTAGTTTTTTGACCCTTATTTTACTCTGTCTAATGCGAGGCAATTTCACTTGTCAAGAAGAAAGCAGTGGTGCTTTATGTGTTAATTACTTACAGTTTCATAATCTTTTAAACTTGCTTTGAATTTTCCTAACACCATGTTTGCTGAAGCACGTCTATAATACCCCTGGAATATCAAAGATAAGTTGTTACATTATATCTAGAGTGTTGGGGGAAAGAGAGGGGTGTGTTGGGGAGAGATATTGGAGAGAGGGGCATACATATTGGAGAGAGGGGTGTATTGAGGGGGGCTTATTTGGAGAGGGAGGCTTATTTGGAGAGAGGGGCTTATTTGGAGAGGAGGGGCTTATTTGGAGAGAGGGGCTTATTTGGAGAGGGGGGTTTATTTGGAGAGAGGGGTGTTTTTGGAGAGGGGCTTATTTGGAGAGGGGCTTATTTGGAGAGGGGCTTATTGGAGAGAAGGGCTTATTGGAGAGGTGTACATTGGAGAGAGAGGCATATTGGAGAGGGGTGTGTTAGAAAAAGGGGAAAGTGTATTGGAGAAAGGGCTAAATTGAAAGAAAGGCTTAGTGGAGGGAGGGGCATGTTGGAGAGAGGGGTGTAATGGAGGGAGGGGCCTATTGAGAGAAAGGCTTATTGGAGGGAGGGATATGTTGGAGAGAGGGGCATGTTGGAGAGAGGGGCATATTGGAGAGGGGTGTATTAGAAAAAGGAGAAAATGTATTGGAGAAAGGGGTATATTGAGAGAAAGGCTTAGGGGAGGGAGGGGCATGTTGGAGAGAGGGGCATATTGGAGAGTGGGGCTTATTGAGAGAAAAGCTTAATGGCTTATTGGAGGGAGGGGCATGTTGGAGAGAGGGGTGTAATGGAGGAAGGGGCTTATTGAGAGAAAGGCTTATTGGAGAGAGAGGCATGTTGGAGGGAGGGGCATATTAGAGAGTGGGGCTTATTTGTGCAAGAATACCAACAAGAATGCCACTTAAAAGATGCAACATTCAAACCACAGTCACTTCGTAACTCGGATCTGATTCTGAATGTTGCAGGCAAACTCAATTTCCCAATTTCATTAAATTGTTGAATATTTTTTTATAGAATTGGGCGTACAAGAATCGTGTTTTGAACAGAAGATAAATTAGACAGTTCAGCGTCAAACAAACTAGACTCTCTACCTTTATATACGTTTTATCAAGTTCCAAAGCTTTATTAGCATCAGTCAATGCATCACCATAGTTCTCCAGTTTGATAGAACAAAAACTTCTATTGCCATAATACACAGCACAATGTGGGTTCAATCTGATTGCATGAGAATATAGTTCCATTGCAGTCACAAAATCACCATCTGTAAGTGATAATACAGAACTTAAATTTTGGAATATTGGGTCATTCCGGAAAACATCAATACGTCCCCCACAGAGTAAAGTAGAAGTTAACCCCCTACTCCCCCTTTGTTCCAGAAAAGATCCACACTCCCCCCACAGAAGAAATTTCTGCCAGTCAGAGAGGGGTGGGGGAAAGAAAAATTTGTTTGTGGTAATAATAAGTGTATTAGGAGGTCCGAAGGGGGTAGGGGGTTAACTTCCAATTCCCTGTGTGGGGGAGGTATGGATGTTTTCTGGAATGACCCTATACATTTTCTGGTACCGGTAATGAGTTTCCCCCCTCCCCTCCTCAGAGGAGTACAGCTCTTTTCTGGAATGACCATTGCTACATTACGGGTTAAGGGCCACCTTCATATTCAAGATGCCAAACACCAGACTGCAAAGTTTGGAAATTGCATGCTGGAGATTTCGAAAATGTAATAGTAAATATATAGAAAGCATAAAAAATGCGTGCTAAAGATCTTCCGCGCACAGTGCAGTAAATGCAGTCTGGCCAGACTGCAAAGTTTGGAAATTGCGCGCCGGAGATTTCGAAAATTTAATAGTAAATATATAGAAAGCATCAAAAATGCGCGCGGTCCAAACAGTCTAGAAAATGCAGTCTGGGCCAAACAAAATATCAAAGGCAAAAAAGTTACAAAATAGGCACTTAACAATTGGAATTTTGTGATATGGGGGCAGGTTATACGAAGCACCCCAAGGGGCGCTAAAATATTTTCCTGAAAAAAATCTCGGCAGCTCTGACCAAACTCTGCAATCTGGCTCTGACAAATATACACTGCAAAGTATTATATTTTACAACATATATTGTTATATGAAGATAGCCCAACAGGGTTTGAGAGACATTGAGAAATGTTTCATAAATCTGTGGAATGTTCAAAGCGTTTTCGGTTCACAATAATATTAAAAGCACGGTCAGTGAATACATATTTAACACTTTCGACTTTGTACAACCTGTACAAATAAAACAGGTTTTTCTAAGAAATACAAAATATGGCGTGAAAACATTTCAAGACGAATATGAAGTACTGCAGTTTACCTTTAAAAAATTCATTCGCTTTGGCTTTCACAGTTTCTGCTTCTTCTTTTATCGCCTCGGAAATCTCGACATTTTCCTCTCCACTTTCCGCCATTTTTAATTTTTTTTTCTTCCTGAACTGAACCGCAGACCATATGTAGCGTGGACTCAGAAAGAGAGTCGCACGTGGAATGCACGTGGTAAGACGTAAAAACGCACAAGTTGTGCCAGTTGTTACAGGTCTGCAAACAAGTTGTTACAAATCTGTTCACAAGCTGTCGACAAGTTGTCTTCGCACTGCTAGTTCCCAGTTGTTGGAACAAGTTTGGAACAAGCTGTTTATAGCAAATAGCAACTTGTAACAAGCATGATGGCACTATCAGACTTGTTACAAGGTTGTTCTAACAAGTCTGATACAGTCATGATATAACAAGAATATTACATGGTTGACGACACAAGGTTGTAGCAATATTGTTATATAATGACTGTATCGGACTTGTTGGAACAACCTTGCCACAAGTCTGATAATGTCAACAAGCTTGTTACAAGTTGTTAACAGCTTGTTCCAAACTTGTTGACAATTTGGTAATTGGGACAAGCAGTGCGAACATAACTTGTTGACGGCTTGTTGGCAGACTTGCTACAAGATGTGAGATTTTTACGTGTGTAATTCACCTTATTTTGCCATCGTATAACTCTTTACATTGCCAAGTGTAATTATACTTTACTAAACCATTTGACACAGTAAACGTTTTGCAAAATGAACAGTAAACATTTTGTCGAATCTACCCAGTAAAAACGCACAAAATGGCACAGGTCTGCAAACAAGTTGTTACAAATCTGTTCACGCGTAAAAATCTCACATCTTGTCGCAAAATCTCACATCTTGTCTGCCAACGCGTAAAAATCTCACATCTTGCAGCAAGTCTGTCAACAAGCCGTCAACAAGTTGTGTTCGCACTGCTTGTCCCAAGTTGTCAACAAGTTTGGAAAAAGTTGTTAACAACTTGTAACAACCTTGTTGATATTATCAGACCTGTTGCAATTAAGGTTGTTCCAACAAATCCGATGCAGTCATGAAATAACAATATTGCTACAACCTTGTGTCGTCAACCTTGTAACATTCTTGTTATATCATGACTGTATCAGACTTGTTAGAACAACCTTGTAACACGCCTGATAATGCCGTCAAGCTTGTTACAAGTTGTTAACAGCTTGTTCCAAACTTGTTACAACAACTGGGAACAAGCAGTGCGAACACAACTCGTCGACAGCTTGTGAACAGATTTGTAACAACTTGTTTGCAGACTTGTGACAACTTGTGCGTTTTTACGTGTGTTCGTACTGCTTGTTCCCAACTTGTGACAAGCTTAATGGCATTATCAGACTTGTTACATGGTTGTTCGAACAAGTCTGATACAGTCATGATCTAACAAGAATAGAGACGTCAATGTATTTCATTCTGGAGTGAAATAATCAGTATTGTATTACTCTACTGCTATTGTTTCTGGCTGTGTTATTTTCCAGAGTGTCCCAGTCCAAGACGGCCAGGACGTTTAAATGCTTTGACAGGTTCGCGGATACCCGAGCAGCTAGGCCCCAATCCTTGGCCAGGAGCCCAACCCATGGTCTTCAACATCTGATTCCCGATATTTTTCTCAGACAATGGAGGAGCAGCGTCACCAACTAAACCCGAAGAAAAAAAAACAATCCAGTTGATATAGTTCTACTACTTCGATAATATACACATATAATACTTTATCACCCACGTAAAATTCTCACAACTTGTCAGCAAGATGTGTTCGCAACAGGCTTGTAGCAAGTTTGTCAACAAGTTGTAACAATGTTGTTATTTCATCAAGTTGCTACAAGGTTGTCACTCACAACTTGTTGACAAATTGTTCAATTGCAGAACGATAACAAGTTGTTGGAACAACTTGTGATAACAAGTCTGTTGAGTGTTGAGCTCAACAACCTTGTAGCAAGTTTTCAACAAGCTGGGAACAAGCAATGCGAACACATCCTGTTGACAAGTTGTTGGAACAGCATTGCCACAAGTCTGCTGCAGGTTTGTTACAACTTGTTCGTTTTTACGTGTGTGGCTTAAAGTTTTTTCTAATAAAATGGCAGATTTCAGTGTGAATTAAACGAGATTAAAGCAAGTCATCCTATCACTCATAAAATCTCACCTTGCATAAGTGGGGAAGTTTTTCGTCTTCGCTTCACGTCAATTCCAGCACTGCATGTCTGCGATTCTCGCCTGTTCAAAGCCAAATAATTAAAAAAAGTCATTGGAATTTACAGACCTTTATACTATATGCGGCTTTCAACAGACCTTTTCCCCTTTTGAGTGAAATTTTGATCAAGACAAAAATTTCATCACAGCTTGAAAGAGCATCACAAAATTAGTAATATTCCGAAATTTCGTTGCGAAATGTTGTAAAATGCGGATAATATAGCCTTGCGAAGTTTGCCGTTTTTCAGTCATTTTGTATTAGAAATGGGAAATTGATGATCAGCTTGATCATCTGATGATAAATTTCCAGTTTGTTTAAATGCAAAATGACTGAAAAACGGCAAACTTCGCAAGGCTATATTATCCGCATTTTACAACATTTCGCAACGAAACTTCGGAATAATACTAATTTTGTGATGCTCTTTTAAGCTGTGATGAAATTTTTGTCCAGGCATATCTAGATCAAAATTTCACTCATAAGGGGAAAGGTCTATTGGTTTGAGTCTAAATTCAAAGACAAAGAGTCTTACATTTCTCTAAATGGTCTTCCCAGGAAGTGACACAATGCGGATTGTTCGGGTTTACTTGTACTCCTTAAAAAGAAAAGTGAAATATCTAATTGCATGTTCTTTCAACACCAAAAGTGTTCAACAATAGTGGAATACTTTACCTTGTTTTGACAAGGACAACCATGCCTCTTTTTGGAGAATCCTCCATTTTGCAATGCAGAGAGTAAAGTGCAGCCAGCTGTGAGAGCTAGTGGAAAATCAGAGTGTACAAATATGAATAAGCTATACATGTTCAGATGAGACACATGTATACTCGGAACAATCATACCTCATTTAGGAACTGGCCATCATTTATGGCAGGGGGGTGGTACCAAAGAGAAAAGGGTTGGGTAAACAAAATTTTGAGTGAGTGAAATGAAAAACAAAACAACTCAAAGGTTGGGTAATAAAAAATTGTCATTTCCAAAGCACGGCTCACTCAAATACTAACCCATTGAGTGGCAGCACTCTCCCCTTGACAAGTAAAATAGTCTGGCATTAGACAGAGTAAAATAATAAAGTAGGGTGCATTGCCACTTAAAGACTAAACAGCAATGTCAACAGTCATATGCCAATACAATATGTTAATCAATCAAAGTCACAAGAAATCGCAGTAAAAATTGCAAGACGTGTAAATGGCATAAACAATCCTATCATCCTTTATTGTACCTCTTCTCTATCTTTTCTCTTCACATGAGCGAGACGTAACCTGAAAAATTTGAGAAATAAGCTTTAATACAAAGTAAATATCGTGGTTAAGAAGAAAGCTTCCTCTCTGATAGAGACAATGTTAAAAGTACTGCATATCATAGCAATAAACTCACTCCACTTTGGTGGGATCTTGCAAGAACTTCTTGATTCTTTTATTGGCCTCAAGCATTGCCGATTGTCCCATCTTTAATGTAATACATACAGATATTATAGTCTGGGTTTGTACAATGTATTAGTATACAATTTTCTATGATAAGTACACAGATTAATGAGCTGTCAACAGCTCAGCACTTCATTCTGTCTGGGGCCACACAATACGTCATTATTACAACCATTAGTACCTCTGATCTCAGTAAACCTGATCCAGATTGTCTACCACTAGAAACTAGAAAAATATATAAAAACTCAGCCACATACAAAAGCATATACAGTAGATATTAATAAGTTCTTTGTAGGTTCCCCAAGCCTGCGATCCTCGGGAAGGAACGCGAGGCTCTGGGATAATCTGTTGCCGGAAGCCAGGAATCCTGGCTAAGATTGAACTTCGCATTCCATATCAACGGCCAATCAGATTCCTCCCTGAAACGGATTATCCCAGAGCCTCGCGTTCCTTCCCGAGGATCGCAAAACGAGATTGTAGGTTTGCATGGTGACAAAACATAATACTTTTTGTTTGTGGAAACACCACATAAATTAATTATTATTAATAGATATTAAATTGATGATTCTTGAGCCATGTCTATGGGGCCATGCACACATACTGACTTAGGAAATTTTGATTTTTGCCCAAATTTTGAGAAAGAGAATGCTTTATAGCCCATATGCAAAGGATTCCTCAGCCGTAGTTATAATGAGCTTATCCAGATTTTACTGTAAAATTGAATTCTACCATGTTAGCCGGACTCTTGAGCCAACTATGGATAAGGGGAACTTTGACTTAGACAAACCTAAAATATTTTTTCATCATACACAGACTTGGAAAAGTTCAAAATGCATACTGACCAAAAACATTTTGGGTCAAGAGACTTTTTGAATTTTTCACATGGGGTTTAAGCTATCTTTTCTGTAATTATTATAAACAAGGCTGAGAAACGAACCTTGATCGTCTTCAAGGAAAAATGGTTTTGACTTTAAATATTCTAAAGTTTCTCGATACAGTTTATGAAACTCTTGATCCTCGTCTTCGCTATTTGGCCTTCCTCGGAGCCGGCCAAATTGGGAATCTGTCTCGTAACAACTCTCTTCCTGTTCATCATCTCCAAATTGTCCTTCATCATTTGTGAAAATTTCTTCGCTGCTTGACGATAGTGCACTGCTTTCTGGTGTATGCGTACTTTCATACATAGTTTCCGATTCACTTCCGTGCCCATCATCGCAAATGTCCATGTCTTGTACACTCGGCCACGAATGCCGAGCATGTCCGACGGAATGTGACATCGCACACAACCCGTGATTGAGGTTTTCCCCGCAACTACTGGTATGCCCGTTTTCGGCATCGGCTAAAAAATCGTCGTCATTTAACCGACTGCGGTGAGCCTTGAGGATTACATGCTTATTAGAGCTCATTTGAACAGGCCGCAGCTTACTTGCATCCAACATCAAAGGGGGTGGGACTTTAAACAGGCTCGGTTGTAACGTGACCGAAACAGGATGGCTCGTACTGTTGCCGCACATTTTCCTGTGTTTTCGCTTGCGTTTTCGTCTTTTCTTCTGGTAGTTAATCTCGGAACAAGAATCGCTTTCGGCCTTATCCGCATGGTGATAAGGGTCCGGGCAGCCATTAGTCAGATTGTTAAGTTGACACCGAAGTGAAGACAGACGTTTTGTCATGTTGCTTTCTAAATCAGAATCACTTTGTTGAGCGGCAATATTTTCCATGTAATCCCTCAAAGCTTCATCGGTTGTGTCGCTTTCCTCGCTGATTTTTCCAGCACTTTCCAACAAGTAAAATATATTTGAACGGTTTCGTTTCCTTCGTTTTTTAAACGACCTCCGTTTCAATAGATCCTGCCCACTGGCAGTGGCAGCAGGGAAAAATTCAGCCATATCATCAAACGCCATAGCCTCGCTTTTAAAACTAGAATTGGCCATCTTTCCATAAAGTATCACAGAAATAAAGGGTTACATAAACAGGAAACACTTTAAGATTTACTTATTTATACAAATTGCCATTAAAACTCGACGAAAAAACGTATTAAAAATATCTTATCACTCAACTGTAAAATATAAACATGGCGACCTCAACAGCATACACCTCCCCCCTGAAAAACATTCTTTTACTTACAAATACAGGGGGGGAGCTCCGCGACTCTAATTTGCAACTATGCTATTAGACAGTGGGCGAAGCTGGCCATGGCAACTGGTCATGTTTTGTTAATAAACTTGCATCCAAATAGGGTTACAGTAAAGACAATATATTTCTAAGGTTTGAATAATTGAAATCATTGAAAAATTTGCACAGTATGGCTAGCTTCGCCTAGCAATACAAAAACGACAGATCTCTAAAAAATTACATTTAATTTATTCAAAAAATCATTTTTACAACTTTAACAGTTTAATACGTATGTAAATATGAGAATTCATTTTTAAAGAGAACATTGACTCAAAGTATTTGAACATCTCCTAACATTAACATTTACGCATTCAAATTCACACAAAAAATAGCGCATTTAAGAACGTGGATATCTTGGAATCCGAACGAAGCTAATCGCCAAATCGGCACGTTGCTATTCAGTTTATTTCATTGAACGGGCCATTCGATAATTATCTGGTGTATACGTACGAATGGTGTCCCAGAGAGGCCGGCTAACCGGAAAACACGCCTCAATGGGACAAATAACTCACATGCAAACGCTCTATTGGGGTGGAATATATTTCTCTTTGATCTAGATCCCAAACCCCGAAGGTGAATAGCGATCTTGGGATCCAACACACAACTACGCTAACTAATGAATTTTCAAACAGCGGTATTTCGTCTTAACTGAAGAGCATCCAGCTGCTCTAAAACAAACGTTATAGCTTCTTGTCGGACATGCTTGAGTTGCGATTCTAAATGGCTCACTTTCTCTAAAGCTTGATTCAAATCGTTGTTTAGTTTTTCGTTCTCATCTGTCAGCCGTTTGTTCTCGTCCAGCAGAGCTCTATTTGCCTACAGAAAACATTGTATTCACGCAGTTAGAAATTGACCAATGTCTGGTTTACGCTATCAAAGTTTCTGTAATCATAGTAGGAATTTTGCATAGGTAAAAAACTAAATTTTGAAGGATTTGTAAGAAATGTTTGAGGGAACTCACTCAGTGTTAAGGGCGAGTCAGATCCCTCAAACACTTCTTACAAAATCCTTCAAAACTTAGAATTTATCTATGCAAAATTCCTACTGTGATCACAGAAACTTTGATAGTGTAAACCAGCCTTCTTAGTAATACATAGTCTTTCAAGACATGGTCTGGAAACTCAGTAAACTTCAAAGCGGTTTTAATGAGCTGGGATTCTATGTTGAGCCGTATCTTACACCGTGCACATCCTTTGTTTCAGGTTTATTAATATTTAAATAGCATGGTTGAATGGCTGAACTGAAGCGTTGCTATTGGATGATCCGTTCATTATACTGAAATACAATGTGTTCATTGACCGTGCACCGTGCACTAAACTGCATAAACGCGAACAAAAAGATAGAACAAAGACTTTAGCGGAGTTTCCAAACCATGTTTTGAAAGACTATGAGTAATAGCATCCTAACCCATGGAGGCGCTTCGAATTGCTAAGCCAACCAACGGCGTTATCACACCACAGAGCTTGGGTACTGGGCTGGTAACAGACTTCACTTGGAAATTGCTCATCGCCAAGTTGATTAGGATGGTGATGGGCTGGTAACAGACTTCACTTGGAAATTGCTCATCACCAAGTTGATTTAGGATGGTGATGGAGTATTACTCCTAACTACCAACATTACGAATGCAAAGTTCGTATTTCCTCACCTGATCTGGTACGTCTGGTTTTGTGTGAACGGTATCGACCTCGTCTACTGTGATAGGTTCTTCTTTGATCATGGTATCTCGATCTGGATTGCCCATGCGAGATTTCCTCTTGTTCTTCCATTTATGACGTATTGCATCCGCTTTACTTGCTGCTCTTTCTAACGCTACAATGACACACGTGACGTTAGCAGAGATTATACACACACGCAAAAACGCTGATGCTGAAAACTCACTTGATGAATTTAAATGTGGTGAACTAGGAGTCGATGATTTCGTCCGGCAGTCAACAACAACTTGTCCTTTGCAAGCTTTGTGACAGTTAATCCCACAATCTAAAACATGAAAGTTATATACAAGTGTTCGAAATTCAATTTTGTTATCTAAAACATGAAAGTTCAATATGATGTAGTCCAGAAAACACTAACACTTGTATTCTAAAAGCTCACTCACACTCCGTTCAATCTGAGCTTCCCTGAGTGTCAATGTTGTTTTTGAATAGCCACTAACCCTCCAGCTATTCAAAAGCAGCACAGATACTCAAGGGAAGCTCAGATTGATACGCTCAGATTGATACTAACTCTCCAGCTATTCAAAAACAGCATTGACACTCACGGGAAGCTCAGATTGAACCTCCACTCTTTGAGTGCGAGTGAGCTTTTAGGATGGATACAGGCGTAAGGCATAGAAATATTGCATCCTCAAGGTACAGATTGTCATGATCGAGCACTATGCTTACCTTTACATTTAAAACCTTGTCTGATTAATCCCCAAAGCTGTGAGAAAAAAATGCATTTCTTGAATAAATCAATGCAGCTAACTAATTTTGATTTATGTATAAACTGACCACTCGTTCTACCAATATCATACTCACCACTCCACCACAATGTTCGCAGAAGTTTGGGGTAAGGTAAGTCGTTTCCTGGAAATTATGAATAAAATCTCTTCCCAGAGCACGGTAGTTTGCCTTCAAGAAATACGCCTTCATTTCATCTTTCGTGACAACACCATCACTGAAAGATACAAGTTTGGTTTGGGTATCTACTAGTTGTACAACGCTTTTTTAGATGGAAATTTCGCAGGGCAGCAGGATCGATTCCTGCCAGAGGGCCTATAGTTATATTTTTCGCAACTGTTCCTGGTTAGGTCTAACTAAATGTATAAAATTCTCACTCAAAATTTCCATCTACAGAATTCTTCTACATAAAGTTTGGTAAACAGTATACAAAAGAGTAACTTTGGCGTCTTACTGTATATTCAGAATACTCTAGGGATCTCAATATATATCGGAAGTCAAGTAACAACAAAGGCAGAGGCGTAACAACATTTTTTTTTGGGGGGGGGGG
>CACRXK020000052.1:65675-105236 GCA_902702795.2 Paramuricea clavata
GGGGGGGGGGGGGGGAGACACTCCTCCAAGTTTTAAAAATGGTATGATACTCGGGAAATTTTCCCTAGTATTGGGCTGTAAGTTGGGCAAAGCAGTTGAAGTCATCTGAGATAAAGATAGAAAAGTTCACGAATTTCATAGCAGATTAATTTGTGACCACGCCCTTTTGTCGGGCAAGAAGAACTCATACCCCCCCTCCCCCCCCAGTCAAGTTGCGTCCCTGTACAAAGAATCTAATGCGTGATCATGGATTTACCTGTCAGCGTCGACCACGCCAAAAGTGTCGATGAAAGGAAAGTTTGTTGAGATTGCCTCAAAATCCTCAGTGGTAAGTCGACCATCGCTATCTCGGTCGTAGAACTTGAAAACAGCCTAATGTCCACAAAAATGAAGTAAAGTCAAAAAGTGCCTGAGAACAACATACTGCTTGTTTTCGTTCCGTATTGAGAAGAGCAGTAAGGCTATTAACCGATTTATTACCTCGACCATAGATGAGACATGTCTATCAATGGTCTTGGAATCAGGCGCTGCAACGCGGCCCGAAGCCCAGTCAGCGAACAACTGAGACTTTGGAGCATCCACAGTCTGGGATATCTAGAGAGAAATATACAATTTATTCATTTATTAATTCGCCTACCAGTTAAAATCACTTGTTTTTGAAAAATTGTGTCAAAGCTGCTCTCATGCTGTATATATTACTTACAACACTTGATCTCTTGGGTTCCTTCGCGTATGATAACTCGTAAAGTTCGTCCTCTGAAATAGTCATTTGAATTGACAACTATATAGTAGAACAAAAAGAGTCGGTCAAATGAGGATAATATGATAGAAATGACAGGCAGTCAGGGCATGACTCAAGGTACAATGATAAGACGCAAGTCGGCAGACTTAAATACTGTATACTCACGCGAAGCATGTTAATCAGTTCAAACTTGGATGGCGCTGGTGGTTGCATGTTCTTGAAGTTCATTAAGGTGGCGATGACGGTATAAAATTTGACCATTTTTTGAAAGTTGATTAACTTCTTATCTGGGACATAGTCTGGCAAAGCAGTGTCAACAGCAATCAGATCTTTCAGGTGAACGCCTGTGTGAGAGAAAGAATAATGGCAATGCGAATAATCTTCTAATGGAATGAACAGCTAAAACAACCTCCCCATAAAAAATATACCTCTAGAAATTCCAAATGAAACAGTCACATAGAAAAGAGAAAAAGAGACAATGTATTAATAGCTCAGTGAGACAGAAATCCTGAAAGTAGTTTTCCAAAACACAGAAAGCAAGACTTAAGACTCTTAGGCAACGTTTCCAATATACCGGATAGCTTTGCATAACAGTACAAAAAAGCACCCATCCGATACGGAGTGTGCAACTTTCAGAAGCTGAAAGCTATCCGCTACAGAGTAAACATGTAGGTCTCTTACAATATGGGGACATAGAATCCACTGCAGTTGGCTAGTTCTCGTCGATAGTTGCTGTAATTTCCTTCAGATGACAAGAATTCGGTCATTTCTTGAAGAAACTGTGGAAGAAATGCACAAAGGTTAAGGATTGCGTGATGGAACTCCAATAATTAAGAACGAACGCCCAATAATTAAGAACGAACGCCCAATAATTAAGAACGGACGTCCAATAATTAGGAACGGACGTCGAATAATTAGGAACGAACGTCCAATAATTAGAAACTAACGTTCAATAATTAGCAACGAATATCCAATAATTAGGAACGAATATCCACTAATTAGGAACGAATGTCCAATAATTAGCAACGAACATTCGAATAATTAGAGTATGCATACCCCGGCCTGTAGATACTATACCAAATGTAAATACGCCAATCAAAATTATTTGGATAGATGATACCTTCTTTTTGTGTTCGCTAAGCAGCAACATAGTTTGCTGAAGTCTTCGTAATGCACTGTGATTTAATGCACCTATCACGGCCATTAGACTGTTGAAATTTTGATGGCTTCGTAGACACTAGATAACGTAAATAATAATAAAAAAATATTAATATCAAAGCTCCTTTCCTCAGCATTCATTATTTCATATCAGAGTACAAATGTACGACATATTGCGGTACTTGTCGTACCCTACATATTCTGTATACCTGTGCAACATTTAAAAACTTCTCGATAACATGCGCTCTCCTCTCGGGTGAATCTCCATTGAGAACCATCGCTTCTATCCATCTGGATAAACCATTAAAACGAACCACGTATTTCTCAAGACTTGGGACACTGCTTAACTTCGTCTTCCTCGCGTATGTTTTCCATTCTGACATCTAAAATGGGCAAGATGATACCACTCTATGATCGAAAGGCTTACTTAAGTCTGGTTTACAGTGTATGGGTAAATTCCAAATTTTGAAGGACTTGTAAGAAATGTTTGAGGAAACTGATCTGTTTGACAATAAGTCCTACGGAAAATTCCTATATTGGGATCACAGAACCTTTGATAACTTTATGTTATGATTCACTCTCATTTATTCCCAGAGCTACTGCTATGAACATTAAAACCATCATGATAATATGTATCTGTAACTAATTTTAAACTGAACATATTAACTTTATAGAAACAAATTCTTCTGGAGAAATCCAATTGTAATTCAACTACATCGTAAACTTACAGGTATTTTCTTTAACGACCTGCAGTCAATATGTGTCAGTTGTTCAGCGATATCTTTCGGAGTAAGATCGTGAAATGCCAGAGATTTCATGCGAGTCACTTCTCTTTGCCTCACGAGTCTTGTTGAATGACTATGCAGTTCGCCTGCGCCACTGTGGCAGAGAAACCAAAAAAAGAACATTAAAACCGATGGTTCGGTAGTTAAAAACTAGTTAAGAGTTTTATAATCGACCCAGGACTACATTGCAAGCTGGATATATAGTACTACCGTATATCGTCCGTATTCTGAAAGCTCACTCACACTCAATGAGTGGAAGTTCAATCTGAGCTTCTCTCGAGTGTCAATGCTGTTTTTGAATAGCTGGAGGGCTAGTGTCATACCTTACTATGTGACTATTCACCCTCCAGCTATTTAAAAAACAGCATTGACACTCAAGAGAAGCTCAGATTGAACCTCCACTCATTGAGTGTGAGTGAGCTTTTAGAATACGGGCGTATATCTTCTGCAGCCCATTGTTGACAACTTACAGTGCAGCTCTTCCAATTAATTGTTTTATTTTCTTCTCATTCTCAGGACTTTCGTTGATTAACGATTTCCTGAACTGACCAATCTCCATGAGAACATTATCATCGACACGAAGATAGCTTCCAAACTTAGACATCCAATAACTGAAGAATTAAGAAATGCAAGATACACTAATCTAGAACAATCTGTTCCAGTGTAGGTGGTGGCAATAAGGAGAAAGTTTTGGATTGCTAGGGATACAACTATCTGAAAAATACAAGGAGAACTTCGAGGTTTCGAGCGAAGGCCCTTCGTCAAAGGCAATCACTCGAAATGCCGAAGTTCTCTTTGTATTTTTGAGGTAATTGTATCCCTACAGCACGGTCTTAGCTAGAGGGCCGTGTTGGCCGTGTTATCGCGGCCAAAAGTGGAAGAACACGGCTAGAATAAGGCCGTGTAGGTTCTAAAATAAGATGGTGCTACTTACAACAGACAGCATTTCTTTATATTTACGTCGTAAGAAAGTTTGTAAAATCTACTGTTAATTGTTGTTGAAATTGGCAAAAGTGATCCGTGATGTTTTAATGTTTTGATGGATAATGGGAACTGTATGGTGTTAAAATGGTTTTAAATACCCCCAAGAGTTGCCTTGTATTTGGTTGCAAAGCACAGAACAACCACATACATTGTTGTTGGCGAGCATAACAAGAACCGTGATTTGGCTATTCAAGGTAATTGACATGTGCAGACCCTGGTCATCAGAAACACGCCCAAGATCTAAAATCCTAGCTAAGACCCTGCCCTATGTACAGCCTTCTCAAGATACAGTAATACATGTTTTTTCATTTCTCCGGAGCTTCTCTGAGGCTTTCGTTTTGATACATTGTGTGGTCTTCTTTGAGAAAGGTTAGGGCTGACACAAAGGAGTGGGAAAATATTCTCTCTGTAAACTACAATGGGATACTTACTTCAAAAAGCGACAAACAATCCACATATTAATAACTTGTTCATCACCATTCTCCAGACTTTCATCCAAAGAAGACGTCTCCTCGCTGACGTCGTCATGTTTCCCATTACTAGCCTCAAGTAAGGAATCATCTTGTTTATCTATGGACTCTTCTCGAACACACGTCACTTTGACTTCTGGTGTTTCAACAGATTCTGCTTCTTCTATTTGCACTTGTGCTACAGTACATGGCTCGACTACTGAAACACCGTAAAATGTTGGTCCCGAAACAGTTGATGCTACTTCAGATGTTTCATTATTATTCCCCATATGAATCTTTGAATTTAAAGTTACTTCACTTTTCCTATTAACTCCGTTAGCCACCCTACGATTCTCGCCGGTTGCTTCTAAGTTCCCGCCATTAACAGTAATTTTTGGAACAGGCAAACGTCCATTTTGAGCAGCCATGTCATTATCTAATTCATCGCTTGATTCTTTCGATTCAGTGATACTTGTTAATTTTTTCGAATGTTGATCATTGTGACCGAAATATGACGATGGTGGCGTTTCAAAAACATCGGAACTGTCAGCATCGTCGCCCGGAACTATGGCAACATCATGTTCACCTCTGGACTTTTCATATCTTCATCAAGTCAAGGAATTGTTGCAAAATGTCAAGTATTTCCAACAATGATGTAAGAAAGTGTATTATATGATGTAGTATTCTACTAACTAGACGATGAATAGAGGACTTTATCATACTGTAAAATATCTGGCATTAGACAGAGTAAAATTCTAAATTAGGGTGCATTACAGGTTAATGGATTAATGGTACTACTGGTAAAGAACAATGGTTCAGTCCTAAGACTGGATTCCATACTTTGTACCAACTTGTACTCTAAATTTAACTGCTACAGATTGTTTATATCTTGCTTAGTTTTCAAAATATTTCGACTGAAAAAAGTGAGCTGTTCGCCATCTTGGATTATTGAGGATATGCATGTTACGTCAAGAGAGGGTCAACGCTAATTTTTTATCTTGAGAGTAAGCGATCATCATGGGTCCAATACTTTGTTTCTGGTTGTTGTTTGAAATTTAGAAATGATTGATTAAAAAAGTTTCAAACAATTCTGGATTGTTACTCGGTCATTTTGAGTCGTTTTATATGATTTGGTTAACCCAACTCCTGACGTCATCAAAGCCATAGTTAATGAGGTCAAGAATTAGTCCAAGATAGCGGACAGCTCATTAATTTCGGTCTAAATATTTCGAGAACTAAAGCAAGATTTGACAAATCGGTAATAGAGGTTAATACGTAATTTTTAAGAGTTCTTTTGAATGAGACAAACTAATTTTTTATTCCCAATGTCATTCAACTGTACTGTACTCTAAATTTAACTGTACTGCACAGCACTCTACATTTAACTGTATTGTAGGATACATTTCTATAACTTTAGCAACAAAGTCTTTGGATGTGATGTACCATCCATGCATGGTGAGGAGGACAATGGTAATGGATGGTGGTGACACAATGCACCCATTTTCATCTAGAAAATATTCAAATGTACAACTAGAAATGCAATCACAAACCGTCTGTGCCAGTGTGGGTAGTGGCAACAATAAGAAAGCTTTGGATTCAACCAGGGACGCTGGAACAATGTGAAGGCAAGGGGGGCAGAATTTTGTGAAAAGGCACTTTTGAATTGATATATACTAAAAGATGTTTACAAAACATTGGGAGTTGAACTTCGTCTAATCATGTTCTCTATTTATTGGATGATAGGGGTGTGAGGGGCTTCTCCGCCAGGCAATTGTGCTATAACTGCCATTCTTGAAGCTCGATTACTGCATTTCTTACGTTTTCTGAAGCAAATTCGTAAAAGAATTGCACTAACATTTCTGACAATTCGCTATTTCGCCAAGGCAATCTTTTAAATTGAAAGGGCACCTTTGCCCCCCTTGCCCCTTCTGGTAAAGGGCAACAGGGGCAGCTGCCCCTCCTGCCCCCCAGTTCCGGCATCCCTGGATACAACTACTTGATACACTAATTTCCTGAGGATGGGCCTTCGCTCGAACATTGAAGTTCTCCTTGTATTTTTCAGGTAGTTGAAATCCTATCAATCCACAACTTTCTAACTATAAATGCATCATTTCTCAAACCGTTAATAATTCAGTCTAATAAATTCTTTGTAGGTCTGCATGGCGATAAAACATAATACTTTTGCAAAGCTTTTGATCCATAAGCCTGGATCTTCATCAGTGCTAATATTTATAATAATATTATTAGCACTGATGAAGATCCGGCTTTACAGATCGAAAGCTTTGCAGTAATAAATTTACGTGGTGTTTCCACAAACAAAAAGTATTATATAATTCAGTCTAAACCACACATATGGTAGCCTTGATACTTTTGTAATAAACATCCATCAATCAAGTCAACTACATTGCTACATACCAAATTCGCGGAGTGCAAGCTTGATGAACTTCTCCAAACTTCCTGATTCAATAGCCAATGAACTGAGTTCATTGGACAAGCTTGGTTTGGATGTAACTAACAAAAATAAACAGTAGGCTTCAGTGGTATAGCCAAGGGGAGGTAGGATAGTCTTTGCCCCCACCCCTCCCAGTCACAATCTCCAAATCTGTTTTTGTGAGAAGTTAAATTCCAGGGGACAGTTGTTTGAAAGGATGGTTAGCTTAATCCTGGGTTAATGAATAATGTCGCAGCAAATTTATAGACTATAAAATATTTTTAAAAAAATTTTTTTGGATCAACACAATTTTTTTACTTTGTACAGTTGAAATATAGAAATCAAAACAGTTTACAATACAATTTTTTTCCCTGCTGATAATTTTTCTTTAGAACCCCCATCTCAGAATGCAAGAAATGCTAGATTGCAAGAAACAACACACATTCTCCATAACTAGCCTGCTAATTATTCACATCAGATACAGTCCAATAAATAATTCAATTAACCCATTAAGCTGCAGAGCTTCCCCATTGACGAGTAAAATCGTCTGGCGTTAGACAAGTAAAAAAATATAAGTGGGGCGCATTGCGGCTCAATGGGTTAACTAGAGACATTGTCAGATTTTTTGGTTAACCCATTAAGCTGCAGAGCTTCCCCATTGACAAGTAAAATTGTCTGGCATTAGACAAGTAAAAAAAATAAGTGGGGCACATTGCGGCTCAATGAGTTAATAAAGAGTGCCTTCAATGTTCCTGTGTTTTCGAGACTTGAAATTAGCATGAGCTCAATATCATGGCAGAGAAACCAAGACATTAACTTCCTGGCAACTATTATATAATTCTCTCGTTTATTGCATATATGGAACTTGTATTATGAGAACTCAGGTTAATTGCAATGTTCATTTATGGAATATCAAATTTTCCCAGCTCAAATGAAATAAGTTTAGAATTTCGTGACTTATGAAGGATTTCTAAAATGGAAACTGAATTGTTTTCGTCATGTAAATATGTAAATATTTAAATCTATGAAGCATGTAACGCTCTACTGAACAAAACGTGACTAGCTTTGGAATTGAAATTATTGAAATAAACAGCTATTTCATCATTGTCCAATCACTTCACACACAGCAAATTAAGATGAAACTGCTACCTTCCTTGTTAAAAACCTGTATAAAAAACATACTTATTATATATTCACACAAAAATTATTGGCAAGATTATATTGGCATGATTGATATTGGCTGAAGCAGGGCAGTTAAGCATAATAAACAAGTACTTTCAAGTACTTTCGAATTATTCATAACGAGATACCAGCAAAATCATGCCAGAAACAATCGCCAAATATGACATGCATTTATGAAGCACCACAGATTAAGATTCCTTCCAGCACAAAAATTTGAAATATTATCCTTTTATTAAATTCAGAAATATTCCAATACAAGTCTGGGCAAGCAATTCAAATAAAATGTTTGCTTGCTTTGAGAGAATAAACATGCTGTGTCTTTGGAAAAACCTGTCTGAAAATTGTGCATTTAACGAATTCCCCATATCGCTTATACTCTCAAAACTGATGATATAAATAGAATTTCAAATCTTCTTTTATATCATACTGTATTATTTGAGATTATCGCGAATAATCTAAGATATTTCATTTTTTATTTACACTATTAATTTTGCTTTGACAATGCTAAATCCTAGAAAAAGAGGGAAAAACAAGCTTTAAAATAGAGTTTAATTCTGAATTTCATTAGCAAGCAAACATCCTCTGTACGTTAGAAAATGGTCCCTAAGTTACCATCACAGCCGATTGATGAAAAATATCAAAACACTTAAATTTAATTGCATTTCTTACTTAAACGTAACAACAATACAGTACGCGATAATACTGACCGCTCGGATGTGTTGTTGATGATCTGTTCATCTAGAAAGCTTTCCAAAACGAGAACGGTTCAAAAACATTAAAGAATTTCCTTCCATTGATGTTCAATACAAAAGTAAACATCTCCCGACATCCACGAGCGAGCGGAAGGAAGGAGCGCCCACACAATGCTGTGTGTGCGGTTTCAAACATTGCGACGGAATTTATTCTCGTTTTGATACCAACTCGTTCTTAGCCTGGGAACGAGGTTGGTTTTGTACATGCGTAAAAAGGGACCCCTATGAATGATGAATAAGTTGTCTTACGATGTCCACGCTTATCGATACCAACCGTACGAGCCGGCCCAATAAATAGTTGATGGGCACAAAAAAGGACCAAAATTCCTTTGTGTTGGCCATAGGCCGTATGATGTATATGCGAGGCTCAATCTTGCGTTGTAAAAATGCAGACTTGCATTGGCGTACATAACGTATAAGTCTTTATCATTGGGCCTCCGTATGTATCAACATGTTTATATAAGAAGAGCTAGCCTGTTAACAGAGTGACTAATTTCTTCCATGTCTTACAGCGACTTTAATTAAGACTTTCCCGAAATAAAGTTGACCGGTTTAGATTAGGTGTAAACGTTCCTTTACGCATTGAGTAGATTCAAGTCTTCCCTTGTCCCCAAGGAAAGATTTTTATGACACGAATCAACCCGGGCTAGCTCGCCTCACATATTAAACAGCTCCAAACTTAGCCTAGAAAATTAGCTGTCAATCAATGTGATATGATGTTTTCCATCTATTCAATTAAACAATAGAATCGAAACGCTAATTGACCTTCTTTGATTTTAGTTAAGTTTGCACTCTCTTTTTTAATGTTTTGTATTTTGGTTTCGGAATTTTAAACATACACTGTTGACGTTTAAACCATATAACCTAAATAAAACTACAGGTACAGTATTTATAATGAGATAGACAACAGACGATTACCTGTACTGCTGTAGTGATTGGACGTCATCTCGAAACATTTTTGGGAAGCCATACAAAACCTCAAAATTCCCATTTATTTCTTTATATTCTTAATTTTGTTAAGCTCCGGAAACGAAAACGAGAGCAGGCAAATGAGGGTTTGCGTGCACTTTTTTCGCCCAAGACGGGAAACTCGTTTAACTTTCCCGTCTTTTGGATGGGAAAGTAAGGTGAAGAAATTGATACAGAAAACCTGTCGTTCGCCGAATTTATGTCATAACGAGTATCTCTTCTAAGCTGGAAATCCGTGTTTTAATATATGAGTTCGGCTATTTCTTGTACACAGTTACTTTCGAAAACTTGGAATGAAATATTGGATATAATGGAAGTATTTGGAAATTATCTAATAAATTTAAAGCAATCATTAGGTACCTGTTGTATGGCAGGTGCCGATCGTGTGATGTTTTTGAACTGGGTAACCTCAAGACACATCTCAGTGATGCTATGAAATCTACCACGACACACTCGACCTTATCCTTTCAAATAATGGAGTGAAAACTAACAGAGTTTGAAGGCCTATGGCGTTTCGAAAATGGAAAAAAATTCTAGCCCTCTTCATAATAGGATGGATAGCGGTGTTGGCTTATGCTGCCTGGACGGATTTTGTAAGTCGTGGGACGGAAACGAATCAATTACAAAGGGCAAAGCGGGTACTAAACAAATCACAGTTATTCATAGATAAACTACAAACGGAAATAAAGTTGTTGAGACACCAAGTGTCAAGCCTTCAGAAAAAATGCAAGAAGAAATGCCCGCTTGTAAAATCCGTTACAGAATTGAACGACGCTTTGACCGAACCAATGAACCATGAAAGAAGTGAATCAAGGACTATGAAATTTTTCAACAGGCGAACAGAATCGCGGGACAAAAGCAACCGGGCCAAAAATACATCGATGCATGAATATGAACTAGAAGCTCCTAGTTTGAAAGTAGAAATAATCCGGCGAAGAGCTTCGAAAGAACTTCGTGAAATGTGGTATTATCTTAGCGCTGAAGTGACAAAAATCAACAAACTTTTAGGAAACTCATTGAAAGCGCGTCTTACCACAATGTTAGATAATTTTGCCGAAATTCACCGAGCATTGAGTAACAACTTAGACAAAATAAACAACCACGAAGCTTTGTCAACCTGGCGTAAACAAGAACAAGCGAAGCTCAGCAAACTAATACAGAATCGCCTGAGGCGCTTACAGAATCCACAAGACTGCGACTCCGCAAGAAAATTAATATGCGACTTAAACAAGGGCTGTGGTTATGGCTGCCAAGTGCATCATTTGTTGTATTGCTTCATAACTGCATACGGTACTAAACGAACGCTAATTATTAACTCGTATGGTTGGAGATATTCGGATAAGGGGTGGGACGGCGTGTTCTTACCAGCTAGCAACACATGTACCGTTGCCAAAGGACCAACGACTGTGTGGTCCACAGACTCAGACAGAAGTAAGAATGTTCAACTGCCAATTGTAGATGCATTATTCCCCCAGCCCAAACATTTACCCTTGGCAGTACCAGAGGATTTGGTAGAGCGGATCCAGTCGTTCCATGGGTTTCCTTTCGTATGGTGGATAGGACAGTTTTCCAAATACTTGTTCCAATACCAGCCTGAGATGAAGAAAGAAATGGATGAAAAGAAAACCAAGTTAGGTTTTAAAACTCCCATTGTTGGGTAAGTGGTTTCAGGTTTGTTGTAAAGCATCTAACACTAGGGACTTCACACCAGAGGGCAACGACACACGGTAGAACCAAATTTTCCTGGTAGAATTTGGGGTCATCCATTTAGTACGAGAGAGGGAGCGTGAAAATGACTTCATTTCCATTGCTCCTTACATACAAGGGAGAGGGTACAATCTCGTACTGAATGGCCCCTGGAAGACGTTGCCCCGAGCTTAAGAAAATTTCTCAATTTTTTTCAGGGTTCATGTGCGTCGGACTGATAAAATCAACGTTGAAGCTGCTTACCATTCCATTGAAGAATACATGTACTGGGTTGACCTGTATTATAAGAAACTTTCCCTGACACAGAAAGTTCACCAGAAGAGTGTCTACTTGGCTTCAGATGATGTCACTGTTTTATCTGAAGCAAAGAAAAAGTAAGGCTTCTAGTTTAGTAATAATGACAATTAGTTAGTTATAAATCTCAGATGATAGTCATATACGTAGACCGAAAAATGGCTGACCAGTCAGGCGATCGCTCAGCCATAAACAGGTTGATTTGAAAAAATGAATTAATGAAAAGTCCATTCGTTCGTCAGTTAGCCAGCCAACCAAGAAGCCAGTATAGAAGGAGCGAGAATGATGAGCCCACAAACCAAACCACCGGCCTTTTTTTAACATGCAGCTAAGTGTCAGAAATGAAACGTTGGCGCTCAGATGAAGTCAGATATGTCTGTAAATGCATGCCTCTTCCTACAATGCTGTGAAAGAAATTATATCAAAAATTTTGATGCAGTTATTACCTTGTTGCAGATATCCTGGATATAACTTTGTGAGCGACAACGACATCTCAAAAGTGGCTGGAGCTGTTCAACAACGTTACTCAGACGAATCTCTTCATGGAATTATTTTTGACATTCAAATGCTCTCTGAATGCGACTACATTGTCTGTACATTCTCATCACAGGTAGAGCTTTAAAACTAAACTAAACTAACTTTATTCATACTGAATCAACCCCACTGTTCTAAACTGTTCTTCCTTCCCACTCGGGCGACATTGCAATAACCAGTAAAGTGATATGTAATGATAAAATTATGCTCAATTTAGGTATGCAGAGTTGCCTACGAAATAATGCAAGCCAATTCACCTACCGATGCCTCAGAGAAGATCCAATCCCTTGATGACGTCTATTATTTTGGCGGCCAATCAGTGAACGACGTTCAAGCAGTCTATTCTTACAAAGCTAAGACATACGGAGAAATTGACATGAAACCAGGAGACAGATTGAAGATTGCTGGCAACCATTGGGATGGCTACTCCAAAGCGACTTCTAGGGCGAACAGAAAAACTGGAATGTTTCCATCGTATTTAGTTGAGAAATATGTTCATGTTGTCGACTTTCCGGATTATTCAGACTTTGATAAAGAACTGGAATAAGAAAGTGTTTACCCTGCCGCACTTTACACATAATTTCGCTTCTCGTTCATAGATACCGATAAATATATATTATGGAAAAGCGCGTAATATCAATTTAGCATTGGAAATATAGATAAAACATTATGCAAAATTTTTCATTCTACACACGTAAAATCTCACAACTTGGCAACAAGATGTGTTCGCAACAGGCTTGTAGCAAGCTTGTCAACAAGTTGTAACAATGCTGTTATTTTATCAAGTTGCTACAAGGTTGTCACTCACAACTTGTTGACAAATTGTTGAATTGCAGGACGATAATAAGTTGTTGGAACAACTTGTAACAAGTCTGTTGAGCTCAACAACCTTGTAGCAAGTTGTCAACAAGCGCTGGGAACAAGCAGTGCGAACACATCCTGTTGACAAGGTGTTGGAACAGCATTGCTACAAGTCTGCTACAAGTTTGTTACAACTTGTGCGTTTTGACGTGTGTAGTTGACCATTAACGAATCATCACAACTGTTTTGGGAGAAGCATGTCATCAAACAAAATTTTTCTCTCTGATTTGCAGACTCCATGCAGTCAGTGTACAACGAATCCATAGAGTTAGCAGTGCAGGCCAGAATGTACAATATAAAATAATTGAGGCTTTTTTGTGATCAATGCATTTTAAGTAACATTTAGTTAGGAATAGATGTAGATTTTAAATTTAGAGTTGTACTATTATAGAAAATCGTGAAGAACTAAAATGGGTTTCGTACCAAATGTAAAAATATTGATTGCTATATCAATATTAGCAAATTGTTCAATTACTGGAAAATGATTTGAAGAATTGATTTAGATATAATAGATATACAATAACACTTCAATTAAAGCCAGCCTGGTGTGAGGTTCTATTGTTTTACCCAGTGATATTGGATGTCAGTTTCAGTCCCTTTCTACGGTCTTTCTCTGCGCGGCTGGATACGAAGCTGTAAGAAGTGTGGCAAAATTTCGTGTTTTGACTTCGATTTAAAGACTAATATGATTTTATGATCCGTTAGAAAAAACTGGAATTAGCTGAGAAAAAATGGTATTAAAACAGCTTATGACCTTTATGACGACTTTCCAATCTCGTACCCAGAGCCATCGACGAGATTGACGACTTTCCTAGTAGGTCGAACGACTGAAGTTCTTACTTAGATATACAGCCAATTCAAAAAAGGTTGTCCTTTGCAAAACTCTAAACCTTAAACTCTAAGCGCGCAAAGCTTAATGGAAGCAAAAGTTTCAAGCTTAGTAGTTGAATATTCAGCAGCTATTTGTGAATGGATTATTCTCGCAAGGAGATATTTACCATGTCTCTAAGAAATGTGCCCATGTGATGCATATATGATTTCTAAATATAATGAATGCGCCCATTATCAGTGCTTTTCACGCTTAGCGTGAGTTCAAGGTTTGCAAAGGACAACCTGTTAATATATAGAGAAATGATGAATGATGAATCGATCTTGTGGTTTAAATAAATCCTACTGGCTATCAAATAAATCTTTCAAGCAAATTCTTCGCATACAATGGGCTATATATACCTATCCCATTTAAGTGTCACGGAATTTTCAGATTTAAAACCTAACGCTTTAATAATGTCAATGATCTGCAAAGCATACAAATATAGCTTATCATCTTAGCTTCATACAGAAAAAGCGTGAAGTAAAGTTGACTGTACTATTTCGTTTTTTATTATGATTTATGTTATTCTTTTACTACTATATGCATAAATCTGACTGAAGATAAGTGCGCTAACACTATTGAAAGCTCGTCTTCATGATTGTTATAAGTTATAGATACATGTAAAATGTGGGTTTAAATTAGCCATTTGCCTTTTCTCCTTATATTGCTCTATATAAACACATGCAACGCTCAAAATGTCCTCAAGAACGTGATCCAGGCCCATGCTAGATGGAGATCCTCATGCATTAGCATAAATTACGTATCATATCTATCTTGTCTGACTGATATAGTTTTTTCACTGGCGCCAAGTGAATTTTCAACGTGTTTTTTTTACTTTAATTTGTTAAAACATTGTGATAAGTTCACATGTTCTTAGGCTGTTTTATGAAATTTGAGAACAAATACGAAATGGTCTTCCATATACTTTTTAATTTAATCGTACTCGACTTTTGAGTCTTGACAAGCTTTGACGCTTTGTAAATATAATTCGACATAATCTCAACGAAACATATTTACATAAAAAGTTTAAACAAAAAACCAAACATTTTCATGGCGATTATAATTTAATTATGATCCATATAGTGATATGAAATCAGTCTAGAATATCTGATGTGAGCTAAAATGTGGTTGTCACTGCAAAACAACACATGAAGAATAGATACAATGTTTCAATATGCATCTTCAATACCTCGTTCAATACGAATCAATTTAATCATACAGTACTGCTCTGCCTCCATGAATGAGTACTAGCCAATAGCTTTTTCATTACAAGGCTTGAAATACGAACATTACAACGAGAGAATTAGTAAATGAAAAAGAACGTAAACACATCCACGCATGTGAAATGCGGTCAAGACATACATAAGACTGTGGTTGGCCCATCAGACACTCCATTATGATTGTGCTGACTATAGAGTACAGTGGTTGGTTAACTGGAGTAAGGGAGGGAACTTTAGCAAAAAAAGACAGTCGCAAACTAAACAAATGGTGAAGCTTGTACATAAGTCATAACTCATAAGCAAAAAGATAGCAGCCTTCATCACCTATTTGTATATTTTTATAATAAAATGGCCCAATGTAGTTTCTAGTATATCAGTGGCATATATTTTTAGCAATAACTGAAATAAGAGAGCAGTTATTTACCAATCAGCTGACACAAGACATTTTGTGAAGATTGTTGGTCTGAGAAACTACGATAAGGATTGGGAGAATGCATTCTTTAGGTCTACGATATTTCTATCTAGTTTGTTTGCACGCGAGTGTATTTTTAACCTATCGTTTCCAAGGCAGCCGAAACGTTTTCTAAACTATAAGAAAATCCACAAATTCCGATTGCAAACGCATTTTCACGTGTCTGTGAGGTTCACAAAGCTGAAACTATTCCACATTCAGTTTGAAAAATAATTTCTTCCGTGTTTTATCGCACCATTCGTGCCATACAACTTATCAATGACAATGGGAAAATTATGAAATTAAAATCTTTTATGTTGTCCGTGCATTATCGGGCAAAATATCTTACCAGCGCTGGACAGCTAGACATAATTATTGACACAGATGTTGACAATCACGACCGTTTCATTTAGATTTAATGATATGAAGTTACATATTAAAGAGTGGGGTAGACCAGTATACTTGAACTACTGAACGCGTCGAGTACACATGCCAGAATACAGGACCTTTACAAAATATTTTGAGGAGTAATATATGCGATTAAGCTTATAAATCATCGCTGTGCAACAGTAATTTGATTTGATGGTAACTTGTCAAGGTATTTTTCACATTTTTTTAAGATTTAGAGGTCAAGTCGGCGCGTCTTTTTGCTTGACGTTAGCTTGTTACTTTTTAGTCCGTGTGTGTAAACATTTATATGGTAGTTTCATTTTATGGGTAAATATCAAAATTTTGGGCGCCTCACTCGATAGAACAAGGCCGCAGATTCGATTCTTGGGGTTAGTATAGGTTTTAAAATGTATCAAATTAAAAACCGTTTTTAGATAGAATTCAGCCGTCAACAAAAGCCTTTCAATATCAGGCATTCATTTTCCTTTTTATTGATATTTCTTCAAAGCATCATTTAATCTCAAGATAGAAGCTTTTTCTCAGTCTTCTCACTGACTGAAGTTTTAATTTGCGCACCAAATTCGATTTGCACGATTTCGTCTTGAGCGTCCACATTGACTAGCTAAGCTATGTGGCTAACCGTACAAATTTCTGCATAAGAGAACTGGATTTAGAACAGCTAACCGCATGAATTCGCATGTGAACGAATGTATGCTCTTTAATTCGCGCACAATCTCTCATGTCAGTCGTTGTCCACAAGATTTTTAACACAAGATTTGCGCACATTCGACTGAACACCTCGCGCGCACAAGATTTGCGCACATTCGAACACCTCGCGCGCGCGTTTAAGATACAATCGTATTCAAACCGTATTACAATTGAAATTATAAGAAAACTCTATAAAGTAATTTCGTTAATAGGCTACCTATCCGCGCTTCTTATTCGATGATATTATAATTCCCACGCAAATATTCGGAACAATATTTTCTTTGGGGGTATTTTATACAACAACCTGTTTTCAATTTTGTTTAATTGCACTCTGTCTCTGATGTAAAGTTAGGCAGAAATGAGGCCCTGGTGGTATGCATGTCGCTCCAAGCAAGTAATGCCGCCGCTTGAAAACATTGCTTTGTCACTTTGGGAATTTCCTATCATGCTTTGATTCTTTTCCATGTCGCTGTCACAATTTAGACAGAGTTTGTGTCCGATGTTGCTATTTCATTTTTTCAAGGCAATGTCAGCTGTCGGAATTTACCCTAACAAGGCCTTCGAATCCTTTGCAATTATTATCTAGCTAATAATGAATGTTAATGAGAACATTCTTTGGTCCGGCATACAGTGATGAGTGCATGCGAATTTCAGCCTACAGGCTGGAAAACGCAATTATCTGATTATAATTGCGCCTCAGATTCATTGTTTTGAACATAGCAAACAACGAAACTGGTAGAAAAATCTAAAACTCTCTGGAAAAATCTGAAGCCTAATTAGATACGCAAGCGGAATGCTTTGATGTTCTTTATTTATTTTATGCAATTATTTCAAAACGATAGCCTAAATACTGCTTTTCACAAAAGGCCGTTTATTTGCATCAAATTATTAAATATATACTAATATAAAAATATGTTATATCGCAATGAGAACAGTACATTTTATTTTACAAGTTTGCCATTGCAATAGATCTATATAGAGTACTATGGTTACAAATGACTGGAATTTCCACACAGAGATAGTTCTCCAATAACGGGGTTCCAAAAAAGAACAACTAATGGTATATCTAATTATTTTGAAATTAAAACAAACATAACAATTAAACACAAATACAAGAAGACAAAGCAAACGTATTGACGAACAAACGAACAAACTGACTAAATTTAGCAACATGTTCGAGTTGATAAGTTCATTAGTGGACGAGTGGTGTGACATTTAATACACAACAAATAAATGTGTCTGATATCCTCATATCGTGTTGTAATGAATTTTCTGTGTTGGTGTTATGTACTCAGGTGAAAATGATGTTTGTGATGTTAATTAACCAGGATTTGTGTTGTAATGATATATTCCACGATCACGCGACGTTTGTCAATTTAATTATTGGTAACTTGACCCTGTTATCTCCTTGCGGCTGACTGTTTTAATGTTTGTAAACAGTAAACAACTAGTGATATCTTTTTGAAATCCTTTAAGAGACAGTTTATTGTCCACGCACATGCAACAGCGTATATATGCGATTATTTACAGATGCTGCTTGCGCTACTCCTGCAGAGAGGATAAAATGCGGACACGGACGGACGGACGGACGACTATGGAGAAACGCTTATCGTGCTAAAAACATATCCGCTAACCTCATTCTACGAGTCCATGTGCACCCCCGCGCGCGATTTCTGTCACTCGCGTGCATGCCACGCGTATTAAGATCATGTAAAGCAAAGACACGCTTTTCTTTTTATAAAACTAAAGAGGCAACTGGGAACGATTCAGGAGCTAATATCAATCCCACTCGGTTTAAAAAATGCATGCATGCAGAGCTATGTCTGAACACAGGTATCGATTTTTCGTAAAAATGTTTTGAAACTGGGTAACTGGGCTAAATGCGTTATTTATAGGCCTATATATCGATTCTTCTGCACCAGTCAGATATGCACAACATGATTTTACCATGCAGTGCCCGCGGTGATAAGCCGGTTGTTGTGATGAAAAACACGATGATATTTTTACCGTTCCGTAATAGGTAGTGGAAAACATGGACTCATAGACTGGGGTTAGGATGGGTTGATCAGGATTGGGTGATCGGAAAATTGATGAGATTTTTTTTCTAAACCGTAACCCTGACCCCTATACAAGGAGCTGGCTCTCTCATGCATTCGGGAAATTTAGGGACTGTTCATTTGAAGCAGGGCTGGCCTGGTTAACCGGCATGGTTCATTTAATAAAGCTTTTACCACGGCTTTGGTAAACATTCAAAATGACATTTCAAAAAGTTCAGTTAGCTTAGTTTGATTCCAGTGACAGCATGAAGTTCATTCAAACGATCAGTTTAACGGTCAGAAGAAAATCTCGTGACAAGATTCATAACGGCTAGCCGGACTATATCAACAGGCCCGCAGGACATCTTATAAGCCCTGGAAATTATAATCTCTTGAATCAAGAGAGCCCAGCAGCTATTAGCATGCGTAGCAGGTGAAAGCTTCCCATGTAGGGAAGCCACGTGAATCTAATTATTTCATCCAGTTGGATTTCTTATTAACAAGTGGATTCCTGTGATTAATTCACGTGATCATAAACCCAGATTTAATATTGACCTTTTGTCTAACATCCCTTGCAGTCAGGCTGAGACGCGCAGACAGCTATAACTACCCTAATCAACACTTGAAGTCTAACTGGACCTCAAAAGCATCGGCGTTTCAAGGTAGGCATTTACAGCCTATATTTTGTAGGGCTTTTAACAGCGCATAAAGCGAGCTGGTATAGATATTCACAAGTCGTTGCAATGGAAAAAGCATGTATAAGGGCATCATTGTTATGCTGTGCTCATGTTATGAGGCACAGATTTTTTTATGCTGCGCTGTTAATAGGGGGTAGATATACATATGGGCCATGGCTTATCGCATCTATATTCGAGAACTAAGATATCTTGTAACAGTATATATCTCTACATTTTCCAACATTTGTCATATATTTTAGCAAGAAGGTAAAGGTACAGTATGTTAGTTTCGCACAGCCAGTGAAATCCAAAACGTGTTTTTAACAGTAATCAGCATGAGATTTTTGAAAACAATTATGCCTATTTATAGCCATTATTGAATTGGTCGTTGAAGTATCGAATAGAACTGATCCTGCTCGCATGAAAACATTAGAATAAGAACATTTTAATCAACCTAGAGGCAGGATTTTTTTCAGGATTTTCTCTTGGGTCCGTTTTTGCCGAGAAGATTGAGTTTAGCTGAACAGTTGGGGTGGTTGCACCCCCTCCCCCCTTCAATAAATGTAGTTGAGACGCAATGTGTTAAAGCAGGGGCACTAAGGGACACTATATACTGGTTAAACATGGCGAATGCGTAGTTTTTCTTGTGTTGTGAGATGAATTCCAGCCATTATTTTCCTTAATTTTCGGGTTTCCAACTGAAAACTAATTTTCACACGTCACGAATTTAACTCAAACAACTTCATTTTTACTGCACCGAATCTTTTGTGAGAAGATTGAGTTTCAAAATTCAATTCAAGATTGAGTTTTTGGGGCCGTTTTACGGCCCTAAAAAATCCCTGAAGAAAACCCTGAGAGGCACAGAAGATTTTTGAATTTCAACTACAGATTTCAGCTGATAAACATCAGCTATAGATTAGCCGGACCCAAGCGTTCAATATCAAGATTAGAATATTAATATTAAAGCTAATTTATATTCTATAATCAGAGCAGTTCAACTTTACCCCCTCTTGAAGCTTCTAGTCATGTGCGTTGCACATGCAAGGACTGATTAAGCTGCATGCTGACGTAAAAACGCACAAGTTGTAACAAACCTGCAGCAGACTTGTAGCAATGCTGTTCCAGCAACTTGTCAACAGGATGTGTTCGCACTGCTTGTTCCCAGCTTGTTGCCAACTTGCTACAAGGTTGTTGAACTCAACAGACTTGTTACAAGTCGTTGCAACGACTTGTTATCGTCCTGCAATTCAACAATTTGTCAACAAGTCGTGAGTTACAACCTTGTATAAAATAACAACATTGTTACAACTTGTTATGTCACAAACAAAAAAGGAAAATTGCAAGCCTCTTCCATAATGAGCCTCTCAAACCAAATAATGCTCGTAGACAGTGCACCTGCTGAAATTGATCAATATTCCGATGTTTCTCGATACCGATATTGTGTCTTCTTGCTCTAGCCATAAAAACGCGTAAAAAATCGGTGGCATAGGTTGGATTCTCGCTACAGACTCGTGCGAAAAGAGTCAGTCAACGCTCTGCCGAAAGTCGTGGGTTTTCTCCGGGTGTTCCGATTTCTTCCCACAGGGAAAGTTGACAGGGTGGGTTAGGATAAACACAGTTAAGAAAGGAATATCACAATTGTTGTAAAGATAAAATAGTCTAGGCTAAGTATGGAATTAGGCAAGCGTAATATGTAAAGCGCATTTGCTGTCACGGCAATTAGTGTAGGTAATCGCATGGGCCGAGTAAAATTATTAAAGTTTAATTTCACGCGTGTTTTCAAAGTTTCACAATTGGGACAATTTGCGAAACTTCGTTACTTTGAAAACACAAGAGAAATTAAAACTTAATTTTCCGAGGAACTATGCGATTACTTGTTAATCATAGAGGGCAAAATTTATTCGTAAGTTAATTGTGAACTTATCAAGTTCTTGAAACTCGTATGTCTCCATGTCTTCGCCGCGATGTTTCTTAATGCTGCCCTTTTCTTAAATACTCCAACCAATAAATTTGTACTTTTTCTAGTGTTCAAGCTCTCACTAGAAGTTTTTTAATTATTCAATAACATCATTATCCGCGACGGCAAAGCGAGAAGCCATTGTTTTTGTTGCTATTTAAAACAAGAAACTTCCCGTGCTTGCATCTCAGCCAATCAGGTACAAGTAATTTTGCCCTGAATTAAGAAAAAATGCCCTCCTCATTAACCAATCATATTTGAGTAATTTTGCCCTCTATATGATCAAAATAGAAATTCGTGTTCATCAACCGTATCCAACAGATGACGCGACAGGTGCATGTCTATAAAATCTTCATTATGTAACGCGTAACAGACGAACAATCGAGTAGTAGATTTAGGACACTATCCTAGAGAGATAACCAGTTGTTATGTGAATCATTCTGACAGCATGAATGGATGACCTCTCTTGGCCTTTACATATTCATGCGAACGATATGAATGTGTTTTGCTCGCAAAGTTAACATATACAAGTTGAATAGCGCGCTACGGGAGAAGGCTTAGCACAACCGGGGGGCTTTGGATGGATGACGGCTAGCTGAATAACAGTGTCATAGAGCTGTACCAATATTTTATTTTAATCTTGAAAGCATTGGTAGGCTAAGATCAAACTGTATATTGCATTACATTTAAGGCAAATATAAGCTTTAAAGAACTACGATTTCAACTGCAAGCCATAACAGGTGGTCATATATATTGGCAATTTCAAAGAGAACATATTTTATTGGTGAAATGAATGATAGCTCTAAAAGTGTATGTACCATGTCGTAAATGTTAAGCCGGACTCAAACAGTGTCTTGACATCGTGAGATTAACCGATATTTTGAGATTTGAAAATATGGGACTGGAACACAGATTAAGTATAAACCAGATGTGTAACTTCGTAGGACTTCGTGTCCTCAAATTTCCCTAGGCTGTCTCGTCATGACATTTGCTAGGAAGATGGCGGCGTAACATTAGTATTATCAAATGACGAATTATCACGGGAGCACACTTGCTAGGATTAGGAAGATGGCGATCGTAGGACAACTTTTTTACTGAAGTTACACATCTGTTAATACTTAATCTGTGACTGGGAGCAGGCAACTGGTCAGCATTAGACGCGCGACATGATCTTCGCTGCTGTAACAACAACCCTAGGGCCTAACTTCCATGCAAACTGGAAATTTAAAAAATATCGATAACCATCGCTAGAACTAAGACGTAAGTTTTAAATTACCATAATTATGATAATAGCGTGTAATACATACTAATTTTATCTCATTTTGAATATTCGTATATAGTTTTTGAATATTTTGCATGCACTAGTTTTCAAATAAAATGCGCTTTACAATACATTATACAAAATATTATGTTGAACAGCGCGCTACTGTATGAATAAACGTTCTTATTATTCCCCAGCCCCTTTTTCTAACATCTATTTTCTTGCTTGGGAGAAAATATTAAAACAAGAAAGCGGAACAACACGAGCCAACGTTTCACAACAATTTTTCACGGCATGTACACAAGGAAAATCTTGCGGTTAGCAGTTCACTTTGTGATTAGTTATTTAGTCTAATTTAGAGGAATACACGTCACTTTTTGACATGACCAAGCATTAATAAACAATCGTTCTCCCGTGATACCCGAGTCGAAACGGAAAACATGAAATGTTTGTAGGAGCTTCGGCATTTTGAATACAATACGTGAGAACAGCTTAAGACCTCACTGCTATAGTCTATATAGAGGAGTATGTTTGAGTGATGTTTGAAACAATTCTGAAGGAGGCGACACGACATCAAAGAAGGTAAAACATCAAAGTAGTACACGCACGTATTATGCTTCAGCCGATGTCTCAATGGCCGATGCACATTCTCATAACAAGGTCTCGTGTTATCAGTTGGAATTATTGACTCCATTGAAGAACAACAAAACCGCCATACATCTGCCGTCCACAAGTCAATATGCCAATGCTATCATCTTCTATAGTTTTTGTCCATTTCAACGTAACACCATTGTGCGGCTCTGTTCCAATATATAATACTGATCGAGGCAGGACTACCGATTCGGAAGGCATGGGCCGCATGGCCAACCATTTGAGACGCCTTTTGCGGAGAATACAATCTCTCTCCACAACTTGCGGTTAAAAACTCAAAACAAACTTTTGCCCAATCTCTAAATCCCTTGGTTGTCTTCTCATTACAACCCACTTCTCGCTTCAATAATAAGCAAAAAAAAATAGTGCGTTCTTCCGGTGTACAAAACTGTCGAAGTTTTGGAAGCCCCAGAGTTTCCAGGTTTAAAAAAACGCCTTAAAAAACTTAAATATAAATTTATCCGACCATATAAACATGCTGGACACTAGTCTTGTAAACAGAGCCGTAGACTAATCGTCTGCATGTGTTTTTTTCATTATATTTTACAAATTCCGTCGTATCCATTTCAGGTTCTGCTGAGGATCGAAGCATAACGTTATCGCAAACATGGTTGAACTAGTGAGGCTCGTCGAACTCATAGCAGTCGGGGTGATATTCTTTTTCGGTGTCATATGTAACTGTGTAGTTATCCGCAGTATCAGTTTGGCACGAAGCATGCGAGGCGCGGTCCCTTACAACATCAAGAATGAATGTGTGAATCTGCTCGTAATGAACCTAGCTATAACAGATCTGCTCATATTGCTTGTGAGTATACCCATGGATATTGTCCCTGAGCACATTTCGTGGCCGTACGGGACATTTGTGTGCAAGTTCATATCGCCAATACAAGACATTGGTTTGACTGCCTCGACGATGACCTTCAGCGCTATTGCCGTAGAGCGTTATTTGGTTTCCAAAGGAGTTGTTCATCAGGGCGCTCGCAACGCGAAATTGGTAAGAGTCAAGCCCGGATCAAACGCGAGGATGAGTGTGCATGAGAGTTGACAGTCACGCGATCTTGGTTAGCTGTTCTTAATGCTTTCCCAACACTATCATGTATTCTATTTAAGTTAAAACATAGTTGGGAAACTCATCAAAACTTTACTTTGTTAATCTAGAGCTTGAAATGTCCTCTGTGGCAATACGCGACTGTCAACTCTCATTAATCTCATTCTCCTTTGATCCGATCAACGAACTTTATTTATATTGGGCTAGCTGATACAATATATAGTGGGTTTCAAGCAATCCGGAAATAATCACATTCTAATAAGAATCTTTTGTTTAAATGCCCTCCATGTGCAGTGAACTGTAGACTGATGAAAGCCACCTATAGCAAAAGCAATTAAGGCCATATATATTCACGGGGTGTAGAATATATTCAGGAAGGCACAATTGTTACTTGCGGCGTCCCCCTTGGGGGGGGGGGGGGATGACCCCAAAAGAGGAAAGGCTTCAAAAGCTAAGTACTCAGTCTTTGAGCCTCTTTTATCGTCCCCTAGATTGCCAGGGAAGAAATTCGCCCTTCCCAAATGGAAGCAAATATACATTCATATCTACATAATTATGTTTTAGATAATCGCTGGGATCTGGCTCGTATCCTGGCTAACCATGGGACTTCCTATGGCAATATACAAACAACTCATCATGGACGAAACCAGAGTAGAATGTGACGTCATCTGGCCGAATAAATATGTCGCAGACTTTTTCTTGTTTTACATGATAGCATTGGTTGGCGCATGCGCAATCACGGGCGCTTTGGCGTACTGTGGAATCAGGCGAAGTCTCGCAAAGGTACGGCAAATTTATAACAAGGAGAGATCGCGCGAGAATGTCGATCAAGTAAGCGATGACGCATTGGCCGAACAAGTGCTCAAGATCTCAAATCTTATCTGCGTGCTCATTTCCGTGTTCGTGATTTGCGTGTTTCCGTTCCCGTTGTTCGTGGTGCTAATAGAGACAGACGTGCTCGCGAACTTTCGCTACAACTATGTGATATACCTGGCCACATCTTGTCTTCTGTATGGAAACTGTCTGGCGAACCCGCTTATATTGATGTTCATGAGCAGGGACGCGCGGACTGCGTTAATTGAAAAGAGATCCAGCACGCGACGGATTGAAGCCACGGAACATATCAGATTGGAGGATGCCTAAGGATGCCCTTCACTGAAGTCAAATGTCTGATTTTCTGTCTGAGTTGTGGATGAAGTTGTAATAAGAGTGTAGTTGTAATACATTGATTGTTCAAAAGCTTAACCCTGGGTTGACGTGAAATCCAAGGTTTCTCAGCAGCTTGCTTGTCCTAATCATCAGAAGTTTAATTTTCTCAACTTTTGAAAGAAACAGTAAAATAGGTGTAACGTCTGGTTCATATATATACCTGCGGTATGTCGGCGGGCTAATGTCGTCAGCAGTTTTCACAAAAGAATTCACAAAAGAATGTATGCATCAACAGCTGCAAACAATGATAGCACAGGCATATGTGAACCAGGTTTAAACGGTTTTAAGTAAGGGCATTATTATCATACGTAGCTATTGTAATTCCAAGTTGCGATACTTGGTGTTAGCGGCACCTTAAACTCACCAGTACCACCAAGCTTATAGTTTAGTAGTTTAATAAATATGCCTTACGATTCAATACATTATGATAAAATCATAAATTACATTCACATAATTATACACTATAATAAAATCATATACATTGATAGAAAATAATTCCACTCAATCCAATTCGTATTTTAGACTTATACAAGACTTTAAAATTAAAGTCTTATTCTCATTCTTTAAAATTAACGAGAAATCTAGAAGGCTACATCTACTACTTTCCATGTATATCTAATTAATAGACTACACTATCATGTGAATAAAATAATCGAACTACTCACGAATTTCTAATTGATGAGAACGCTTACATGACATTAATGAGACGCTAATGAGACACTATGATTTACAATTATATATTTGTATCTGAATCTAGACTGTTCGTGTGCATGGCTTTAAAATAGTGTCTATTTGCAAGGATTGTAAGTTGTTCTTTCACAAAATTGGTAGGTTAATGACCTAATAATGACATTTGTGTCTTTTCATCGCTAGTATACGTCTAGGTGATTTAGATCGAACTGGAAAAAATTGTTGTCAGCGTTATAAAATGTTTATTTGTCTTTAATATAGAAAGAAATATAAAATAATGGAAAGTATAGACACTGCCTGAATTTGCTCGAGTGCATAGTACGAAACAATAGCTTGAAATCAAGCCAGACAATCGAGTAGTCCATTGTAAATATATAAAAGTTAGTTTTTATTGTCAGTCAACAAATTCAGGAAGTGTCTATTGGCGACCATTTTTTGAACATTATCACTGCCTTCCTGGAACAGGAATGCAAGTTGGTTAGTTAGGGACTGGTCATAAAGTAACTGCTAGGGTGGGCTGGAGGTAAATCACAAATTTTGCCAATAAGTTTGGTGACCCATCTTAGGATATAGATAAAAATTTCAAAGCCCATCTAATCTTACAAAAAAATTTTATGACCCACCCAATTTAAATTGGGAAAATACACTTTTATAATAAAAAAAACTTGCAGGTATATGAACATTGTAAATATACACCGGCACATTGTATTGACATACATAATTCCACCAAGCTTGACCAACACATTCATCACCAATTACGATACTGAGCTGCTCTCCAGTTGGTTGTATTTGCTGTGATTCGACGTCGCACTTCTTCTTGTTGTATAATTAAAGTACTGGCTTCAATAGTATCATTTGCATTTGATAATGTGGATAGTTTTGTTTACTTTTATTATTAATCTCTTTATTTTCTGAAGTAGACACCGTGCATGGGTTTTTGTTTGGTGGCCCAACCGTGGACATACAAAAAAATTGGCGGCCCATCGAAACTGCCCAAAGATTTTCCATGGCCCATCCCAAATCACTCCAGCCCACGGCCTAGCAGTTACTTTATGACCGGTCCCTTATTGAGATCATTGGGTCATCACTACAAACATGTGAGCCATAATGAAAGCATATTTATCAGTAGCATCACCACCCACGAAGCTATTCGACCGCTGCATCTATTATAAGTACATTTCATTTTAATATCTCGTAATTTAGGACAGGTCTCCTTCCTGGGCTGTGTGTGATCAATATGTTTACAAGTGCCATTCACAATCCGATAAGCACCTGCGTCAAACACTTGGTTGCTAATGCGACAATTGAAGTTGTAAAAAAATGACTGACGGTAGCGTGTCCAGTTCTCGATCACGAGAAGATATAGGTTGGTCTTCGGTAAAGACGTGAAAAAGTAGTTGCCACTTGTACATGGCCCAGACGAATTTCCAGTAAAAACTTGCTCGTCTAAAAATAAGGTCTTTCTTTCAGCAAACACAGTAAAAAGGTCGTCAAAAAATAACTCCAAAATCTATGTGTCCGTGTAAAAAATAGGCGCCTGTTGGTATCCTTTGGTCTCGTATGCAGATCCGTTTATCAGCGGTTATATCATAACTAGTATCCTATAGCCTCATGCTCGACGCGTGGGTTTCAGAACGATAAACTTGTGCCGTGCAATTGAGGGGGCGGGGGGGGAGGAGTTAGGGGGACAGAAATAAATTTGCCCGACTATTTTGCATTTTGCCCGACTTGTCAAAAAAATAATTCCCCTTGTTAAACTTCCAAATTTGTCTTCCAAAATTCCTACCTTCAAATAAGGCCGTGTAACCAACAACGTCCTGAATGCAACCATATTCATTTTGAAATGGAGGAATGGGTCCCCGGTTGCGATAATACTCGTCTTCTTCTTCAGGAGTCTGAATAATTCCTTTCAGCGTCACCTACAAATGACATAGATACAAGTTCCTTTATTATTTCTCTTTGTTTTCGACTCGAATGACATCCTTATCCCTAACCTAGTTTTAAACGGCCGGTGCCGGCAGTGCCAATAATAGGGAGCTTTAGATTTGACTGCGGCTAGGAAATGTAGTGCGACTACGAGATTTTTCCGTTAAATATCTGCGCCAAAAAGCTTAGAACTGTACGTAGTTTGGTTCACGTGTTGTTTTATGTGCTATGCCAAAGAGAGGACGATAGCAAGTCTCAAATAGCAGAAATTTAACGGGAAAATCTTGTCGTACTAGATCTCGTAGCCATAGTCAAATCTAAAGCTCCCTAATTAATTTCGGTTGCAGCTACCTGAAAAATACAAGAACATCGACGTTTCGCGCAAAAACCCTTCGTCAGGAAGTTAGTAATCAGTAGCCCGTGTTTAGCTTACTGTTCTTACGTCGTGAAAATCTTCAATCCGTACCTGTTATGGTAAAATATACTGCGTCCTGGCTAAATCAATGGACCATTTGCATTATAGACTAAATTTTGATCTAGACAAAAATTTCATCACAGCTTGAAAGAGCATCACAAAATTAGTAATATTCCGAAGTTTCGTTGCGAAATGTTGTAAAATGCGGATAATATAGCCATGCGAAGTTTGCAATTTTCAGTCATTTTAGATTACAAACGGGAAATTGATACCCAAATCGGGTGTTTGGGTATCAATTTCCCGTTTGTAATCTAAAATGACTGAAAATTGCAAAGTTCGCAAGGCTATATTATCCGCATTTCGCAACGAAACTTCGGAATATTACTAATTTTGTGATGCTCTTTCAAGCTGTGATGAAATTTTTGTCTAGATCAAAATTTTAATTATAAGGTTAAAGGTCCATTAATTCTCTCTCTCTCTCTCTCTCTCTCTCTCTCTCTCTCTCTCTCTCTCTCTCTCTCTCTCTCTCTCTCTCTCTCTCTCTCTCTCTCTCTCTCTCTCTCTTTGAAATGTACACGACTCGAACTCGAGTCAAACACTGGTCTAGATGGGCCTCGTTTTTTTTTAGGTACAGTAGTCACATGTCTACCAACCGAAGTTTCATTTATGCGTTTATAGAGATGATCAAGTCAAACATAGTCAGAAAAACCGCTATCGTAGAGGGTGTCCTGACTATGTCAGTCCTGATGTCCTTTGACAGTCAAAGCAATCTTGAACGATGTGGATTTGCACCAGTCTTCGTCTTGGAATGAACTGGACCAGAGTGGGACCGAACTCATAAGTCGCAGACAATGACGCTGGAAAGAAGATCTCTGATAATCCACCCTGATAATCTTTCAAACTATTTGGATGAATATGAATTTTACTTCCGGCCCAAATGTGGTGCATTTTCCAGGGCGTAATACAAATACAAAATTTGCAAATTTCGTAGGGCTATATTTTCCGCATTCTACAACATTTCGCGGCGAAACTTTGCAATTTTACTAATCTTAACAAGCTCTTTCTAGCTGTGGTGATGGATTTTGTTCTTCTTGCCTAGATCAAAATTTAATCTGTAGCTGGGATCACCCATTCAAGTCTACAACTTGTGAGTTCAAATCCAGGTCCTACTCATTCATTTCAGTTTATATATCATCCATTATACAGCGCCAGATAGAGGATGACTTGACTATGTCAGGCTTGAAAATCTTCAAAGTCTTTGTGATCAATATGGATTAGCACCATCCTATGGGTCTCCATACTATCTTCCAGTAGCAACTCTCCTTCATTAGACATCTGTGATTGTCATCGTATGTGGCCGGGCAAGATGTTGTGTGCATGGAGATATGAACAATCAGCTCAGCTACCAAAACTGAATAACCCACGAGCATTATCCGCGTTCCATAGCGTTTGTAACAATGCTGTAATCGTCACAGTTACGATGACGTCATTGTCACACACGACACAGCTAAAACCGGAGGGTAATTCATTTGTGCTAGCTGAGCCGAGTAGGTCATGTCATCGATTTGTTCATTTTTACTGTGTGATCAGTAGAGCTGCATAGGCCAGTGACCATGGACTTCCATCTTGTTATCAGTTAGAAATTTCAGTATTAGATTTTGTAATCTATTTCTGTTAGTATAATTATTAAATTTACTTAATCTATACCTGTATCCTCACTATAATGTAATTAATAATACTGCTGTAACAGATCATCATGATCATGATCACCATCATCACCATTTACCATTATCACCATTATCACCATCATCACCATCACCCATCACGACCACAATCATCGAAACTAGTGTGGATTTCTTGAACTCTCTTGTTCTTCAGCGTCATCAGTTGATTTATTGTCAATGGAAAGAAAATATCCAATACCATATACGAGCTATATCACACTCTGCCTAATACTATTCAGACGAATTTTCCAGCTAAGAAAATATCACAGAGCATAACTCGGGAACCCAAATGAAAATATTCAACGCCTGAATGCCATCTATGAATTATCATTCGGTCCGCCTGATCTCGTCATGATACAATGCTTCAGACAACTTGAGAAGCCACAGAGCAAAACGTGGTAAACATCTTGAAGTACAACAGGCAGTACAAAAGATGCCACAGATAGTGTTGCTGTTTATCTTTTTTTAAGAATGAGTGTAAGCCATGTACATCGAGACGATGCATACGGAATACACTCACTCTTAACGAAATCATGAAAAGCAACGCTACCAGTGGCATCTTTCGTATTGTCTTCCACAATTTTGTGGGTCGCCATGTATTCATTATGTGAATTTATGTCCACACACCTACTTCGGGAAAATACGATAGGTAAGAATATAATAATATCAATAAAGGTAAAATCTCAAGTGAAAAATTACGTTCAATAATATAATTATATATAACCAAGGAAATATAAGAACGGTTTCCTCTTAATTCAAATGCCAGTTACTGATGTTTGCCAAACGTCTCCTTGTCTATCTCGTATCTACAATTGTAGAAGATAGCATCCTGGAAGAAAACCATTGTATTCAAAACCCCTAACAATTTACCATATGAATTTCATGCTGCTTACAATTAACAACGCTTCCTTCAAAACACCCTTGATCTGTGTCCAAATATTTTCCTGCTTCGATTCTCCGTCTAGCTCAATATTTTCGTCTTCAAATCGATCCTTTGTCTCGAATGGTGATGGTTTGGTAGTCGACTAGTAGTACAACAACGAATTTTGATCCTTTGTCTTGAATCTTGGTTTGGTGGTAGTAATGGTTTCAATGTATGACCATAGATCTTTCGATGATTCAATTGCCTTTTCATGATTTCATGCAACGTGTGTTTATTTCCCCATGGAGCCAACTAACCAGTAATGATTTCAATCTTCCAGTTAACACACGATGTCAGCCGAGCAATCAATGTGTGGTTGCTCAGCAGTCATCATATATCAACGTCATTATTATATTGGAAGAATGGAATGAGGACTGAGGAGCAGGGATATCTCATTCCTGGCAGATCCCTTCAAACACATCTTCACAATGGAAAATGATGGCTGCAAGAAACTGCCCAGAACGAAAGAACGACTTCAATGCAACCACTGTAGTGAATGTGAAACCATATGAATTTTGTCAGTACATCTTCTTTGCTTTTCCTTTTCATCCATTCCTATATTTCCCAAGCTATTACATGAACTGTTAATTATTTGACAACATTTATACATGTACTAATACAATAGAGTATTATCACAATGACCCATACAAAGTCATGCCAAACATACCTTAGGGAAATACGGTGAAACACTGCAGATGCCTTGGTAATCAAATCGACTACTTTGTTTATACACGTGTTGGTCCTGTACAAGTTGTTTCATGATGTCTCCCTCCTTTCGTCCCAGTGAAACTCTCTGATATTCTCGTTCGTCTGTTATATTGGCCTCCAGAAAGTCTGGATCTGTGACTAAATTTGCCGCATTGTCAACAAGGTAACACCTGAATGAAAAATATATAAAGGGAATACTTACTTAATATTCAGTGTGCCCATAACGGGGAGAACCGCGGTTTTTCTTACTGTACCTCTAAAGATGGTTCTGAATCTACACATGTAAAAACGCACAAGTTGTAGCAATGCTGTTCCAACATCTTGTCAACAGGATGTGCTCGCACTGCTTGTTCCCAGTTTGTTGACAAGTTGTCAGCGGCTTGTTTACAACTTGCTACAAGGTTGTTGAGCTCAACAGACTTGTTACAAGTTGTTGTAACAACGTGTTATCGTCCTGCAATTCAACAATTTGTTAACAAGTTGTGAGTGACAACTTGATAAGATAACAGCATTGTTATAACTTGTTGACAAGCTTGTTGCGAACACATCTTGTTGACGAGTTGTGAGATTTTTTCATGTGTAGTAAGTTATCGTTCGAAATATTTGCATTTGGACAAACGTACCTTGTTTCGCAAGTGTGTACGCCATCAGGACAGGGATATTTATCCCCGCACGACCTCTCGTCTCCACTTGTTCTTAACCGTTCATAAATTCTCTCATGGAAATCAGGATATTTAATATCAAGTGCGACCACGGCTTCCACTCTGTCTCCCGTACACTTGCCATTCCGACAGTATCGAGACAAACATTCGTTGTGACTAAGGAAAAGAAGATTGTTTAAAACCTTAAAACACACCAATACAACTAAAAGATTATATTCTTTACATGTACAATAAATGCTGATTGACTATTGCAAAGATAAACGTGATTCCTACACCTTATTACTTTTGGTATATAAAGGAACGTGTGACAAGTCATAGATTACTAGCACAGATGAAGATCCGGGCTGACGGATCGAAAGCTTTGTAAATTATTAATTTTCGCAAAATCTGGTAACTATATTGGTATATGTGTAATATATGGGCCATTCCACGGTTTGTGGTTATAAAGTACGCCGGATTTCGGCATACTTTCGCCAGAAAACCATGCAATCGCAAAACGTGTTCATGTTATTTAGGTTCTTATTGAACACACAGCCTCTGATCACCTAATCCTAACAAACCCAATCTAATATTAAACCTAATCCGGCTCTCACCTGTCGCATTGACAACCTCCATGTTTAGTGGTTCGACCACAATCAACATTAGACTGGGTGCGTTCAAACACAGCTTGAGAAATGGTGATCACCTTGCCTATCCCAATCAGATCCATGTAAGCATTTGACACTGAGATCTTGGAGGGATTCACAATAGTTCTGTGATACCATGGACGTCTAGACCAATAACAGAACCAGATAATGTGTCAATCACCAGTGGGATGTTACAGTTATTTCGTTGAAGGGTCTTTCTACTCAGGAAAATTTTCCGCAGAAAGAAAATTTTATCCGACACAAATTTTCCGTCGGAAAAAATTCTGAAAGTTGAAAATTTTCAACTTTTAACAATGATATTTTGAGTGGAAGCGAGCCCTTAGTCTACGTTTATACTATAACGGATAGCTTTTCGTAGTTGCGCGAAAGCGCACTCATCCGATATGGAATGTACAACTTTCAGAAGCTGAGCGAAACAACATCTCTCCGTTGTAATAATTCCTCTGAAAATAGCGTTCCTAAAAGGTACGGATAGCCGGGATAGGTGAATTTTTCAAGTCGCTACAGCCTTAATATTGTTATAATATCCACTTAACCACCTTGTAGGGTCAAAAGTCTTGGGTGATCTGTGTCCAGGATAGTTTCTAAATGCGCCTCTTGTTGTAGCTACATATGTCCAGCGGACGTCTTTCATAATTGTCTGATTCCTAGCTTTCCAGTCAGACTCAATTGGAGCCGTGATAAGAACATCAGACCTAAACAAAATGAAGAAGGTGCTCAGCTCGATGTTTATTGCACACAATGTAGGCAAATATATTACGTCATCGACCAATAAGGGATGCCGTCACATGGTCTTTGAGAGGAACAGTTTAGAATTGATGTTTCCCCTTATTATGTTTTCGTAGCGCTTTGCATTGTGGTTATAGTGGTATCACTGATAAAGATAGCGGCCTCGAATGAAAATATTGAATGTTTTCGCGAATATTTTGCTTTTGGCTATCGCGCACCTGACCCAAACTTTTTATAAAAGTCCTTGCACTGGTCAGGACAAAAAATAAACCATCTTCAATATCAGTGATACCACTATAACCACAATGCAAAGCGCTACGAAAACGTAATAAGGGGAATCGTCAATTGATAGAGTTATCCAATATAAATAAAGTTAGCTTAGTTTAGAAATCTTAATGGCTTTACGATTGACTGGGCATAGACCTTATAATTCATTCTTGAAAAACAAACATAACTTTCCACCAGACGCTAGGGGCGGCGCCCCCCAAATAATTTCTGAAAGCCTCTGAATGAGACTGTGTAACAAAGTGTAACGATAATTTTTCAACCATGAAAGCGTTGGCAGGTTATGAATTCGGCTATATAAACTGAGGGCAACAAGTTTGAAAGAGATTTCCAGCAAGAAACGGTGGCAACCTAATTCGCATGATTGCCTTACCTTACACTTCCCGGCATGAACGTGCCCGAGACATTACATTCTGTAGAATTATCCAAATTATTAATCAGTTTATGAATATCCACTGTGAGTTGCGATGAGTTGTCGTTAAGTAGATATTTATTGGGATCGCAATACGCCCTGGCAGCGATAAACACCGCGGAATGATTGCGTGAGATGTAGAGTTCTGGATAATCTTCAACGTTGTACTGTAAGTCCAGGGAGTCGAACAGAGGACCAAGTTGCTGAAGGTGAAATTAAAGAAGAACAATCAAAACAATAAACATGCCTCTTTCTTTTTATTTTAAAGTGCCTATGACACGAAATTTCACCCCAAATGTTTATGATTGCATTGTAAAGATCACTTAAAATGACTTAATAATTTCTTTTATAGAATTTTGGTAACTTGCTTCCTTTGCAAGATATTCAACTTTGTTTCATATGCAAATATCACTGGTGTGACGTCACATCGCATGACATTTTGAAAACGCAATATTTTACCTTGATAAAATATTTTTACAAACAAATACAGAGGGTTAATTACCAGTTATGAAATTAATACATATACAAGGGCAATTTTTAAGTTTTTTAGATACGTATTCGTGAAGTACTAGTGATATTTGCATATGAAACAAAGTTGAATATGTTGAAAAGAAAGCAAGTTATCAAAATTCTATAAAATAAATTATTACGTCATTTAAGTGATCTTTACAATGCAACCATAAACATTTGGGGTAAAATTTCCCCATACCTTGCGTACATAACTATCATTATATGACTTCATGTATCCATAATAGCTCTCGGGTGAAGCCGAAATTGCCTGTCCTGGCTTATCCGGTCTTCTGTACTTCAAATCCGAGTCTGTGAAACTGAACGCAAAGGAATAACTCGAGTCTGGTATCCCCGAATAAAAATACGTCACGGGCGTCTCGATATATTTAAGGCCATCTTGGAAGTCGCCTTTGGGTAGCGCTCTGTCAGCCTTTTCTATACGTTTTGACCCAGTCTTTCCCTCCTTCATTTCCTCAATAACTTGACGGAAAGTGTTGGCTTCGCCAGGGTCAGGCTTTTTTTCATTTTGTTCAAGTTCGCTGATATCTACAAATATTGGGTCGTCCACCAACTAGAAAATACAATTAATGAAATTCTTTGTGTGTGTTTTGATGTTATGTACTCAGGTGAATATAATGTGTTTGATGTTACTCTGACTGTATATCCACACCGGGCAGGCTGAAAAGTTAGCCTCACCACGGTGGGAATCAAACCCGCAACCTTTGGGTTAATGAAGTTGAATGCTGGGTTTGGCAGATAATACAAGTGAGCATATACTGTATACAGCTATTTCAATTAAGGTTGCCACCCCGAGCAAAGCGGAAAAGTCGAATACTAGCGCGAAAGGTTGCTGGGAATCGCTAATAAATGAATGAACTTATGGGCGATTCCCAGCAGCCGTTCGCGCTCGTATTCGACTTTTCCGCTTTGCTCGGGGGACAACCTTAATTGAAATAGCTGAAAACATAATTTAAGACCTAACCAGGAACGGTTGCGAAAAATACAACATTAGGTCAGGAATCGAATCTACGATTCCAGTGTTAACACTACGCCGAATTTATTCAGGTGTTTACACTACGAAAAATTCATTCGAACTTATTGCTTTGAGACCAGAGATACTTGGTTTGCAAGAGGTACTAAAAAGTAACGGCGTTTTATGTTCACACAAAGCCGCCACAAGCGCTCCGTTTTCATCTCAGTAAACGTACAGTCTGTACAGTAAACGTAGTCTAAGTTATTATTATTATTTATTATTAAAAACATCTTTTAACACGGTAGCTAATCAACTAAAAAAAATTACAATGTTGTTGTTGCATTTCATTAGGCCGTGTACTTACAGACAGTATAAGATATTCCCACCCACCTTCCCCAAACCACCCACATAGTATTAGAAAGATATTCAAATTTTATCATAATCACTCCAACCCCACCCAGATAAGATTATATATGAAAATCATTCAGGAGTTTTTATTTCTTTCATTCCAAACTTTAGCTCATTTCAGCAAATTCGTTTCATTAAATTTGTTCTTGGCTTCGACAACATCAGCTTATTTTTGTTACTTCTTAATTCGTATCGATCTGAATTAGATAGTTTTATCCGAAATATTCTCGGGACATTGGCATGTAAGTGCTTTTGATACATATTTTAGTATCAAAGTGTTAATACTTTGGTCATGATAGCAAACTAACCAACCTGTGTGCTGGGTCTCAACAAAGGATGAAATATCGTCTCTCCATCGTTATTAATAAGAAATGCGTATGCTGAACCCCACGTGTAGCCAGTCAAAATATTTTCAATTTCCTCCAAAGTCACATCAACACCAATCACACCGATCGTTCTGAAATATACCACACAAATATCCATAAGGGCCATCGCTTATTGCTTCAGAGTTACTGCAGAGAAAGCAGTTCTGTCAATAGTGTTCTTTCTAGAGGTTCAGTGTTACTATACGGGTGGAAACCTAAAAGTTAACTAATTTTTTAGTTTAAATTAAGAGCTCTTAGGAAATACTTTTTAGAACAATATAATTAGATTATTAAACATTTGATTCATCTTAACAGTAGACTCAACTTTATTAGGATAAGATTAATATTTATTGTAGATACTAACTTTATATCATTTATCATAGTTAGAGGACCACAAGCTTATCAGTTTTACTGTCAAGTGTAATCCTCTTTAATTAATTAAAGTTGCTATACGGTACTATACATACCTATTTGTAACAACTGGGACAGCGGCAGTTACCATTAGTCCGAGTCCTAAAGCATCCAAATAGGGCGGACTCCAAGTGATATTCGCGGTGGACTGGGTATTAGCCGTTAGAAAATCATAGTAGTCCTGCATCTGACTGATGAGGTTCGTACTCTCAACAATTTTCTTCATAAAGCCTCGATTTTGACACGCCAGTTTGCCTGGAAATTCTTCCCCTTCGTCGACCACAAGATAAGAAAATATCCTTGTCTAATGAGGCGGGAAAAACCATCAAATTTATAAGCTTGAAGAAATAGAACCTTTTACTTTTAAGTAGTGCTTACTGCTTAGTAACCAAAGATACAAGATACATACAGTAGTAGTCTGTAGTAGCAAAGGCAAGGAGACCTTATGAAACCCGTAAGGCTTATCTAGTGAGGCCACCTTAGAATAATTAGAGGCAAATTTAGAATAATTCTATTTGCTGTGTTGGTGTAATGTACTGAGGTGAATAAGATGCTTGTGATGTTACTCTGAGTGTATATCCACACCAGGCAGGCTTGAATAATATGCCTGGCCACGGTGGGAATCAAACCTACGACCTTTGGAAACAACCTTTGAGCATTGGGCTTGTATTCCAAAGGTCGTAGGTTCGATTCCCACCGTGGCCAGGCATATTTTTCAAGCCTGCCCGGTGTGTATATACACTCAGAGTAACATCACAAGCATCATAATTCTATTGATTTATAGAATCGTGAAATGCATTCATGAAAATTTTGACAACAACTTCTTACAGACTCTGGTTCAGATGATGACTGCTAAATTGCCTAAATATCAACGGTATATAAATTTGATAACAAGTCAGACATATTATTTATTTTCCTGTCAGACATATATATTATTTATGCAACATCTCTTGGTTTCTTCACGTTCCTCAAGATTTTGGATTCTTGGGGGCTGGCAGGTCCGACATCGCATCTGCTACTTTGCATTTTTCATATTTCTAGTTACTTACCCCACGTTTATTCCATAATTTCACGTTGTCCCAAACAATATCCCAGTCATATTGGCACTTTTTCCCGGGAACATAGCCGCTACGGGTATAGTACCCCTTCTCACAGCGTACTTTGTCGCCGTCGGTATCCTGACCGTCCGTGATAAATATGATAAAGGACTGGCAACCAGTCCCAGTACCACCCAAAAGAAGCTCAAAAGATTTGTCAAAAGCATTTCTAAAAATTACAACAAAAATAAGATAGATAGATATTTTATTTATACACGTTGACCCTGTCAACCGAAGCTGATTTCCACGAAAGGCGTGTGCCAAAAAAATAAATAAGATTTTTACATGTACAGGAAAGTGATAATTAGAGCTATTTACAAAAGTTTTAAAAGATATAGAGTATTAAAATAGTAACATATTAATGAGTATTAAAATAGTAACATATTAATGTCTAATGAGAAAGTTGGCAGACTATTTACAGGCACATTATTTACAATACTTGTTATTTATAAATGTGAGCAGCAATTTTATTTCGAAAGGAAGAAAGTGATTTGCTTTCCCTAATTTCTTTTGGAATAGAATTCCAAAGTTTAGCTCCGTCGTACATGAAACTATTTTTCATGTTATTAGAACGAGGTTTTGGTAAACAGTTCCGAATGGTTTGTGCCAGTGTAAGTATATAGAGACGAAAGAAAGCTGTGGATCAAGAGAGATACAACAAGCTGTGTTCCTGACAAAGGGCCTTCGCTCAAAACATTGAAGTTCTGCTTGTATTTTTGAATGAATGAATGAAATCTTTATTTAAAATAGGGTAGCTCTGTCAGGTGCTGCAGCACCTGTTATCAATAGAGCCCCTGACCTAAATTTAATATTATGTAAAAATACGACTAATAGCTATTATAATCATCAATAAAATGTATAGTCAAAATCTACATTACAAGTTAAAATGTTATTTAAGATATGGTTTAATTATAAGTTAAGCATCCATTATAATAAAAAGAATGCTTTGCCCTCGCCTGTGATAAGTGTAATTTATTACTTTGCCTAGTAAACCTGTCATGATCTGATGATTAAATGTGAATATTATTGTTCAGAGACAGATTTTCATATTTTTGTTCGGGGGGGGGGGGATAAATATCTGGGGGGTGCTGCTGCTTGCTTGGGCCGGAGCCTGGTGGGCTTGGCCGGTGGTGGGTTTGGCCAGAGCCTGGGAAAATGTTTAACAAAATTTGTTTTCTAGGCCTGCATGGCAAGATCTGAGACCATAATATTGGTAATTTTACAAATTTAGTAGTAAGAATAATCAAATATGAAACTATCAAATCAAAATATATATAATTTGCGGGGGTGCAAAAACTTTTGGGGGCGGTGCCAAATGCCTCTGGGTGTGTGTGTGTGCAAATCATTTCT